>PVIH01005006.1:16261-130728 GCA_004025045.1 Sigmodon hispidus | reverse complement strand
TCTGTGCAGAGGGAGGGGCCTGTGCAGAGGGAGGGGCTTGTGCAGAGGGAGGGGCCTGTGCAGAAGTTGAAATCATAGGCATTGCAAAAGCCCCAGCTTCCTCCCTGCTGTGACTTCAGTCTTAGTCTGCAGTAGTGCCCTCAGAGGAAGAGGGTGGCTGGGAGATTTACAACCACCCTGTAGTTTGCTGGTGACTACAGGCCACTCCCGGTGAGAGCCCTTTGTACACCTTTGTGTCTGTGCATCCAGCAGGTCCTTTCTCCTAATGGTTTCCTTCTCTCCTTCTGCAACCATGACCCCAGTTCAGCTAGGCAGTCCCCAAGTCTTGGTGGACACTTTAACCTTGAAGTGCCCAATACTACAGGATAGAAATGATGTACAAAAAGACAATTAGGCCCCTTCCCATCTAGCCCCAGATGACCTAGCCTTGACTTTTATTAATTCTTCCAAAAATCAAGGTCTTTCAGGTTTGGTGCCCTAGAGTGCTGATGCTTTTCCACTATCCTTCAAGGGAAAAACTCAAAGGCCAGCCCTTCCAATCTCCCTGGGACTAAGTGGCCTTCAAGTGTTCTCACTTCATTGTCCCATGTTAGGAGCTGGCTGGGAACCTTCTAGAGAAGGCTGTACTCCTAGGAACTGTGTGGTCTGGGTCAGCATCCAAACTCAGAGTTCATCTTGAATCTAAAGACATTTTGCAAACTTTCCTGGCTCACATAGTGTGCGTTGGTTCATGTGGTCATCCATGCAAGGGCCCTCCTGCTTCTCCCATAAATGGCTGGAGAGGCCCTGGGCATGAGGTAGCAATCAGAGGTAGAAAGGGCACAGGTCTCTCAGACAGGAGACCTGAATTCAGAGAAGCTGGCTGGCTCTGGGCAGGACACTGTTCTCTCTGAAGATTCCCTCTTTAGCTGGACTATCCGCCGTGCTCTTCTTGAGGTCTTCCCTGGAAGGCCTGCTTGCATGTGGCCAGGAAGAGCCTGCCCACCTGGCTAGAGGGAGGCCCTGCCCAGTCCTGGGGACAGGCAAGTGTCTGAGACTACAGGCTACAGTGAGACTCTGGATATGAGTGCTCCAGCCAGCTGTGGGAGGAGGGGACAATGAGCTCAAGCTCAAAATAGCAATGGGGGAAGGGTGTGGAGGTGGACACGTGCCAGAAAAAGAGATGGGCTCCACCCTGGATGGGGAACGCTGCAGTCAGCTGTTTGGGGGCAGCCAGCTCCTGCGGCCTGCTGCCTGGCTTGCCTTTCCAGTCTCAGTTCTAGTCTCCCTCAGTCACTTCCTCACCGGGGCAGCTGGAAGAAGCAAGCTTTTTGTCTCACACCTGTGAGCACTGCAATTCTGGGCCGCAGAAGACCTGAGAGCCACGGATGAAACTGAGTCCAGCTGCGGCTGGCGACACACTAGATCTGTAGCTTCATAGGGACTGTTTCCAGCTGTGGAAACAAAGCCACAGAGAGGTGGTCACCCGTCTAAGGTCACTAAGGAAAGGAGAGGATAGCCTTGAAGCCTGGACCTCTGACTGTCGTCTGACTCTATTACTTGGGTGTAATGCAAATCTATCACTTGTGGTGATGCAAATGGCAGAACAGGCGTCAGGAGGCCCCTGTAGCCAGCTCTGTCATCTGCTGCTTTTCCCCATGATTCCCCAGTATCAGCTGGTGTTGGAAATGAGAAAAGCGGGTGTGAGGTGCCATGTGGGTTATGTACCCCAAGGTGTCCCACCTCTTCAGGGAGAGTGCTCTGCAGGTGAAAAGCTCCTCTCCAGTCTGCTGTCCGGGAGGCCACAGCAGGAAGAAATGCTAACAATCCCCACCAGCATCCTGCCTCTAGATCTGAGGGCTGGACCTTGGCTGCAGAACTGACCCTTCCCCGCTCTACTCGAGAGCAAAGTGCTTACTACAGGTAGCTCTGCAGGCCAAAGGGTGGAGCACTCCACAAAAAAAGGTCAGCTTCCTGCTCTGGGCACCAGCTTCTCCCTAGCAGTTGGTCTGTAACTCCTGTAGATGAGGAATCCAAAGTGGTAGATCACTTAAGATCACACAGCCAAGAGGTAGCAGAGCTGGGATTGCAGCCCTCACTGGACCTCTCCCATTGCACTGCATGCATCTTGCAGAGTCTCAGGACTCCTTGGCCTCATCTGTGGAGCCTCCCCTCACAAGAGTCCAGAGGAGAAAGGAACCCATTACAGAGGTCAGGGCAGGTGGGTGACTGATCATTCTTACACTCGGCATCCACTGCAGTCCCATAACCTGACATGTTGAATCTCCCAGTCGAATCTAATGGAAGCTGTACTTTCTTCTAGAAGCTTTCCTGACCGTCTTGTATGTCCAGAGCACTCTGGTCTCTCCTCTCTTATAAAGGCCCTCATGTAGTTCCAGGATGCACTGTAGGCTGCTGAGTCATAAGTGTATACACATTCTTGCACACAGCTCCTTTGCAGTTCTGTTGAGCAGCAGGCGTGCAGGCATAGGCCACGCCTGTCCCAAAAGACCTGTGACTTCGGAGCTGGACTTTCCCTAGAGCTAGGTGCTGGCTGTCACAATGAAGCAGCATGGACACCCTGCCACACACTGAGGTAAGTGCTTTAACCCCTTTTCCTAACCAGAAGCCAAGCTTCTTTTCTTCCACACAACTTTGAAGTCAGCTCTTGTCTTTCTGACTCCTGGGACCCTGGCTCAGGATCTAGAGGATGAGCTGTTCTTATTCATGCCTGAACTACACCAAGGCATCATGCTCACAGTCTAGGCCCCACCCCTGGAGTCCCGAAATCATCATCTCCAATTCATCCCTGGGAGCTTTTTGTGGTCCCACTTTGGGGAGAGTTCAGAGCACAGTGAGAAGCAGGAGCATCAATAGGATTCTATCCTTTTGCTGCCCTAGGTGCCCACTCTATAGCCCAGGAAATAAGGCTCAGAGAAGGCAAGCAACCTCCTCAAGCCACATAGGAAGTTAAGAGGGAGAGCCAGGAAAATGGAGCCTGGACTCCTTGGCTCTGTAGCTGGGCAGGTTTGAAGGTGACAGCCTGGGGCTGGATGGAGGATTGCCCAGCTCTATTGAACCAGGCTGGCAGGGATAGCGAATGAGGGAGGAAGGGCTGGCTCCCTGACCAAGCCCCAAATCTTGAGTCCTCAGCATCTGGAAACAATCATAGGAACAATGATTGCAGGGCAGACCTGGCTGCTAGGCTCTGCAGCGGTCTGTTCGGAAAGCAGAGGAATGGGGCAGCCACACCTCCTGCCCCCATCTCCCACCAGTGTTTGCCTTGGCACCAGCATATGTGGCTCCTGATGGGCTCAGCTGTTGGGAACAGTCAGCCTGAGCTAAAGACATGGAGGCTGATGGCCAGAGCTGGTGCTTCAGAGCCTGGACAGAAGCCAGGTGACCCCAGCTCAACTCCTTGTCCTGCCTGCCACATCTGTGCCTTATGCCTTAGCTTCCCAGGGCCTCAGTTTCTCTGCAGGGTCTGTCAAAGCTGGCCTGGCTGCTTCCTATGTAGTGGCATATGTCTTACTACCAAATTGTCCCCGGCTTGTCTTCTATAGGTCAGTGGTGGCCAAACAAGCACTCAGATAGTGCTAGACTATAGTTACACAATGACTGGGTGTGGTTTTCCCGCCTGCTTCATGACACTGCATCTAAATTCTCAAACAGAATGTGCAAGGTAGCACTGTGTATGAGGTCCTGGAATATGACACACCCCCAGTCCTGTGAACTTACAGCCAGTGGACAGGGACACAGAGAAAGTACCTTATTCAAATAATTCTGGCTGCTAGGAAGGAATAGGGTGCTGGATGGGGAATATGGAGCTCCATGGGACCTGACTCTGAGCAGAAGCCATACTGCAGGGTATTTTGGGACAATACAGACCCTTGTCAGAAACTGAAATTTTATGACTTGATCTGATCATGTAGAGGTCCTTAACCTCCTTCTTGATCCCAACACACTCACCACCATACCACTGGGGCTCAGTTTCCCCCATCTGTCAACAAGTATGGGAGTGGGACCTGGGGGCCAGGAAAATCAATCCTGCGCCTGGGTGCTTACCCCAAGTGCTTTCACCAGGAATTGGCCTAGGATGCACAGCTCCCGAACATGGAAGGCAAATGTAGCAGGATGCCAACAAAGATCCTTCTGGAATAAGTGCCCCACATATAGCTAGCATCCAGGCTTGAGCAACAGATAGGTTTTGTCATGGGTAGCTTTGACCATGGCTTCTCTCTTCCTCCTCCTTATCCAGGCCTGTCATTCATGCCAGCTAGCCCTGCTGATGCCTCATGAGTGCTGTGCTTTCAAAGCATGACCCTGGCTACAGATATGCTTTAGATTCACGATTCTCCCTCCAGGAAGCCCTCATATCCAGCTCTCAGGGTGCATAGCCCTCCCCTTCGGCCCCTTCCAGGCCTTGCACCTGTGCCTATCTGTAGGCAGTACGCCCAGGATCCTGTACTTCTCTCTCTTTGGGGACAGCATGGGTCTGGCACAAAGAGGCAGTGCCAGTGCAAAGTGGCCACTGGCATCTACCATACCCTAAACTGAGAAGCTAGAGGAGAGAGGCCTGGGGGTGGGGTGGCACAGAACGGGGCGGTAATGGCCTGGCAACTTCCTGGACAAGCATACTGGCCGACGTTCCTAGTTCTCAGTGTGGCTATTGTCCCTGCTGGCCCAGAGAGCTGGCTCAATAGGGCCTCTGTCCCTTCCCAAGCAGGCCATCCTGGCTTGGTGACATCCCACCAGGCAGCTGGGAGGCGAGATCCGACACTTCCTGTCCCCACTGCACATGTTGGGGTGGTGGGGGAAGGGGTCTCTCAGACAAGCACCCATCTGTGTTCTCTAGAGTAGGGCTACCCAGCTTGAGGCAGAGGGAGAGCAGCCTGAGCGCCCTCTGACCTGGAGCCATCAGGCTAAGAGCCTCATTGCCTGAACATCCTTACGGCCTTTTCCCTCTGCCGAGAATGATTGCGTCCCATGTCACCACACATCTTCTCCCTGATTCGTTTGTCTCTGCTAAGGTTGCCACATCCTGAGAGGTGGTCCCTGACAACCTTGTTCGTTGGAACATGACTTATACCATGACATCCCTGACTATTTCTTTGCTGTCACCCTATGAGAATGTGAACCGTTCTCTTCTTGTTCACTGTGACCCATGCCAGGCACACAGTGGGAGCTTAATAAATACACAATAAATGAATAGAGAGGAGAAACCACTTGAGCCTTGACTTGCCTATCACAGGACATGCTGGGGAAGAGCAGAGGCCTGTGTTTTGGGGTGGTGAGGAAGTGTCAGGGAGTGCCGGGGAGCCCGAGGAAGCCACAGTGAAAGGAGTCCACTGCAGTTGGAGCAGAGCTGGGTGGTGGGGAGCATGAAGATGAAGGCCTTGGAGGGCAAAGGCCAGGCCTCAGGGGCCCCAGGAGCCCAGGACTCCATCACAAGACTAGATTTTGGCCCAGGAGCCATAGGGTTGAGACTGGTATGGACAGGTCTCATGGCTTTCTGAAAATTCTCTGGCCATGTGGCAGATGGAAGAAATCTGAGGTAGCATTTTACAGGAAAGCTTCTCTGTGCCAGTGATAGAGTTAGAACCTGGCCATGGCTATGTTTTTCTCCAATAGAGATGGCCAAGTCTGGAGAAAGAACAGCATATGAGACAGCCATATTACAGGACTGATGGGTCTACCCAAGAGCTGGCCTAGAGGCAGGGTTGGGCACTCTGGTGCTGTTCTATAGTTACACAGACACAGATGCTTTCCTTAGTAGGTGAGCTGGAAGGGCATGTGGAGCACCCAAAGGTAGGCCTCAAGGTTCCAAGCTGCCTGCCAGGCCCCAGAGTGATTCCTTGGGGCCAGGAAGGAGGGGTGAATAAGAAAGAGGCCGAGCACACAACAGAAGCAGCCCAAGGGAACAAGTGAAACAGAGCCAGAAGGACAGAAAGCCCAGAATCCTGGCCACCAGGCACCTAGTGGACACAAGGTCCAGATAGCCCACAGGCATTGTTGCTTCCCACTGGCCAGATACTGTGGCCAGATACTGTGTTGCTTCCGCACAGTACAGATACTGTGGCCAGAAGCCTGGCTGCCCCAACAGCACGAAGCCCTGAGTAGCAGGATGGAACCCGGACACTCAGTACTGGGGAGAGAGTGAGACCGAGGGACTTCTGGTTTCCCCTGTATTTCCCAGACCCATGCTTTGAAGGGACTTGCTGTTCTGGGACTCTGCCACAGAGGCCTGCTGCCACACCCCACGAAGGCCTCCAAGGTACATATGCTTTCCTAGTGCTAGGCTAATGCAGAGATGTTGGGTTAGTCCCCAGCAGGTCATGTCCCCAGTTCCTGCAACTTGCCCACAGGTGCCATAACTGGTCCTCACTGTTTGTCCCATCTTGGCAGTGTTCCCAGGGGCCCACAAAGCAAGAATCCCAGGAGGTGGTGTGCCGCCTGGAGAGAGTGGTGACCAGATTGGGGCGGGGCGGGGGGTAGGTACTTCGGCTCTGTCTAGATAGGGCCTGAATCTGTGTGCAGGCCAGGCTGGGCAGCATGGAGCACGGGGAATAAAGCACGAGGGAGTTTGTCCCTCATATTTCATAATGACCTGGATCCTCTTGTTAAGTCAAATGACAGGAAATGAGTGGCTAAGGAAAGGGCAGTGGCTTGAACCAGTTACAGGATCGTGAGGGGGCCAATTGGTGAACCTACTCTGGGGTAGGCAGCAGGCATGCAGCACAGTCCTGGCCCTGTTTTAATATGCACAGGCCTGGCATGAGAAGCATGCACCACCCCCCATGCACTGCCATGCCTCTGTACACATGCACATCTCCACAGTCAAGGTGAGCTGGGGGTGAGTCCACAGCCACCGGCAGCTCTGGATTTCTAAAAATGGCAAAAAAGAGCCACATAGAAAATAGAGAGAACTGTGCAGAAGGAGGAAAGAAACCACAATTCTTCCATCTCTCTAAGGAAAAGATAAAATATTTTTTCGGTTTCCCTACCATGAGCTGTTTGTGGCCCCAAAAAGAAGTGGCCACTGATCATCTAGTGACTTTCAACCTCTCATCCAGGGGTGACAGATGAGAACAGATCTCTTCATGCACAGCTCTAGAGACATGGGCTTGAATGCCAATGCCACTGAGCAGCCGCATTTTTACATCTCTCTGAGTCTTGGGTTACCCTCATCCAAGTGGGGAGGGCAACAGTTGGGTTCATTAGAGCAAATACTTCGCATACAGTTGGAATTCAGTTTATAGTAGCCATAGTCAAAGTCATGATCACCAATACCATCATCACTGTATCACCACCACTATCATCATATCACCATCAACATTATCATTACCACCATTACAATTATTATCACTATTATCATCATCATCCTAACTGGTACCACCATCATCACTACTATGGCCTCATCGCTATCTGTATCATCATCAGCATCATTAGCATCACCATCCTCGCCATTATCAATGTGCTTAGTACTTCATGTATTCCCCAGCCCTAGACCAAAGTCAAGCCCCCAGCCTCTCCTCGTATCCTTCTTCTCACAGCCATCTAGCTCCAGAGCTTCTGTTGCCTCCCTAGAGGAACCTCTGCCTTGGGCGCTTCTAGAATCCCAGGTACCAAGCAGGCTACAACAGAGTGAGACACCTAGGTCTTCTAGGCTTCAAGATAGCGTTTGGCCTTACACATGTACCGTGACTACCAAATGGCCTCCAGGAGGGCCACCAGGGTCCTGAAGGCCAATCCTCACTCCTCAAAGAAGCTTTGAGGAGGGTAGTTAAAAATCCAGAACTTCTGCTGAGACAGCCCAGGCCCAGCTGACCATTAGAAATGATGTGGCCTCTCTTGTTTAGAGCTCCAGGTGTGTCCAATCTGCAACTTGTGAGGTACACACACCCTACAAGGATAGTTTCAAATGCTGATCAACTCAAAATCATTAATATTCATGCATTATGAGAGTATGAGGGTGTATGTATGTACGTGCATCGTGCGTGCATGCGCGCACGAGTGTGTGTATGTGTTTGAATAACTCAGTCAGTCTTTAGCATGGCCTTTGTACATGGCAATGTTGTGTCACTGTGTCATAGTGATAAAAGACAGGCACGTCTGGAATAGTCTCATAGTGGAAGAGAGGCCTCTGTCCGTGTCCCCCCCCCCGCCCCGATTTGTACGGGAGGACCTCACACAGTGAACCCGCCATCTCAGGGGATGGAAGACCTGTGTTCTTACTAGTGTGCTCCTGATCGGTTAGAAAGCCATGTCATCACTTTAATCCAAACACTTAAGCTGTTCTTTCGGCCCTTTGCCGTGACTGGTGTCAATGAAAACTGCCTGGGTATAAACACCTTTGTTTGCTCAGAGGAAACCCCATCTTCAGGCACCTGTTGATGCTCCCATACCCCACCCTGTCCCTGATCTGGTGGCCTTGCTGACTCCCAAGCCAATAGAAATAATCCCACAGGTGCTTTTGGTGCCTTTGCCCACCTCCAGCTCCCAGTGTAACATCCTCTGGCTCCAGAGCAGACTAGCAAGGGAGATTCCTGTAACTAGCTGAGAATTCTTAGGCAAGATTCCCATCAAGCTCTGGAAGGAAAGCCCACTACGCTGACTCCAGGACAGGAAAGTAGGAGTCACTGTACTGTGGGACAGGAGCTCCTGAACTCTAGTGTGGCCAAGAGTGGCCTAGAAGGCTTGAGAGCACACGGATTCTGCTGCTTCCGAAAACTGAACCTACATTTTTACATGATAGGTGGAATTCTACCACCCTCATCCTACGCTTGCATTTCTAAGCCGTTGGTACCATACTCCAGGCAAGCTTCCTGGTGTCCAGAAGCAGCCACTCCTTGATTTTGCTTCTCTGGTTTCCTTTCATTTGTAGCTATCAACTAAGAAGACCCTCACAGAAGCCCTACGGGACAGGCTGGATGTGTGTTTGTGGAGCCAGTTATAGAAGGGAAACTGAGGCATAACAAGGGCATGAGATGTATTTGAGGTCACCCAGTTACCTACCCTGCCCCTAAACTCCCTTGTGTCTGATCAGAACCAGACACAGGGCAATGAGCTAACAACCTCCTGTCCTGCCTTCAACTCAGGAGGGCCTGTGATCCCATGGCTCTCCAGCTGATCCTAGAGGGAGGAGCTGCTGGCTGCTGTGCTGGCCCTCTGGGGCTTGAGCTAGTGAGTATTATGAAGGAACCAAGAATCAGCCCGGTAAGGCCAGGTTCCCACAGGCATGGAATGGCTGGGGAGGAGTCCCTAGGGAGGTGGATTCAAGTCGAGCTCTGAAGGAACATGAGGAAAGTAACTAAGTTAAGGCAGTGCAAGATGGACAGCAGCATGAGGTAGGACTTAGCAGCTTGGAAAACACCAAGCGTGTGAGCATGCATACATGTGAGTGTATGTGGGGTGTGTGTGTGTGTGTGTGTGTGTGTGTGTGTGTGCCCAAGAATACAGGGTCAGCAGACGTAAGAGGTATGGAGAAGGCAAGGAGGGCTCAGTGTCTGTTCTAGCCCAGGAGTCTTGCTCTAGCCCCAGCCTCATTTGACCCGCAAGGGTGGCTGAGGCTCTGGGGCCAAGGGTCACAAGAACAACAAGAAAGCTCACAAGAGCAGGAGCACACTGTGAGTGAGAGGACGCCAAGCATGGGCGGCAGCTTGGCCCACATATTCCACTGCACCCTGCAAGGCATGAGGACCCATGTTGAGCCAAGGATGTACAGCAAGCACGCACAAGACTGAAGTCTGAGTCCAGTTCGGGGAAGCTCCGTCACTTGAAGGATGGCCTAGCCAGAATCCTGGGCCTTCAAAGCCAGCTTTTCTTTGAACGGTCCCAAGATAAACACAAGCCATGTGAGAAGCATAGGCCCAGAGCCTGACCCTTGGTCCTTCCCTGATCCTTCTAGCATCCAGTGATTCAGCAGAAGGAATCAGAGAAGCTGATTGGAAGAGGTGACCCAGCCCAAGGATAATGCTATGATTTGGATATGGTTTGAATGTCTCCCAGTGGTCTTGTGTTAGGAGGTCAGTCCCAGAGGCTGAGGCAGTAGGAGGTGATACAGGCCAGGAACAGGTCCCTAGCTCTTTAGGATATACCCTAGTAAGGCATCACAGTGGTTTTCACATGACTCCTCTGTGGTTCCCCCAGAGTGCTTATAAACGTAGGAGCCAGCCCTTGGCTCTCTCCCCTGTACTGCACTGAATCACTCACATGCTCTCCTGTATGTTCCCATGACCAGCCATGCAGTGAAGGGGTGGCCCCAGCCTGAACCTGATCTAAACCATTTAGTGGAAGCTCCAAGCTCTATTGATAAACCCCTTTAGAGAGACAACTTGTGTCAGGTACTATATGATGATGGCAACACGCTGACTGACAGATGGTCTTGCTCTGTTCTCCAGGCATTGCAAATTGCTCAAGACTGGGGATGAGTCCTCCTTCCAGGCTTTGCCCTCATCCCTGTCCCTAGAGATCTAGGAGATGGAGACATGGAACCACTGGGGATTCCTTCTCACAGTGTATGATGCTTAAAAAGAGAAGCACCAGCTGAGGATGTGAAACTGTCTCCACAGCTCTTTCCTGTCACATGTCCTGCACCACATCCCTCTTCATTTGCTCCTATGCCACCTCTGCAGTTGCCCCCTCATCAGTACTAGGCAGAGTGAGACCTGGCATCCAGCCTTGCATTAGAGCAGGCTGACAGCCATGCTCCCACCAACCCTCTTCCTGGAATACCACTCTGGGTAGAACAGATCCTCTGAGCCTCATTCAGGAATCTCCCCTGAATGGTCCCAAGTACTAGGAACTGTCCCCTGCTCCTTCCAAGCCCCTGAGGAAACACAGCCTTGTTACCTGGGCCCCTACAGCCCATTCAGAAGTAGCCCCTTCTGAGGGGAGACCCAGAGCTCTCAAGGGACCCCACAGCTCTGAGGCACACCCCAGACTCGGGGATGCCCCAAACCAGTTTGAAAGAGCTGAACTGCAGCCTAAAAATAACGACAGCCACTAAGAGGCCTAGTATAAGTGCCCAGAGAATGTAGGAGGTGCATCAGATAAACAGCAGCATCCCAGCATGCTCTGAGGCCAGACTTTTCAGTATCCTTACTAGAAATGGGAGGAAACAAGCCCTGGAAAGACTGGCTCATTTTCCCAGAGCTCACAGATGGGAAGAGGCTACACTGGGGTGGTATGATGCAGCAGGGGGTCTTGGAAGGGAGGGAGAAAAGTCTGAGACACAACCGGAGTCCTAGCACCTTCCAGTACCAGGGCCTGTGAGACCCTAGCGGTCATAAGCCCCCACCCTCACCCTAGTGCCTCACAGGAAGCCATCGTGGGTTCCAGAGGAGTCATTCCTACCTACTCCCAGCCCAGGATTCCTCAGGGAAATCACAAAATGATGCTGTTAGCTTTCCTCACCCCCTTTTCTCCTCCTTCCTTTCCTGCTTCTGGCTCTCTTCCGTCTTCCTATCTTTCTATAAAGTCATCCTAGCTCAGGTTCTGTAGGAAATCTCTCAGTTTCCTCTCCAGCTCACTGGTGGTCCTTTCAGGGTTTTGTTACTATAATAAAATTCCTGAGGAAAAATGGGTTTATTTAACCCACAGTTTTGGCTACAAGTACAAGCATCAAGTTCTTTGATGCTCCCACGGAGGACACCAACATTAGGAAGACCAACGGGCCACCTGGCAAAGGGAGGAGCCTGCTTCTTCATAATAACCCTTTCCCAAGTCGTAACCAGGATCCTGGGGAAGTTACCTCCTTTCCTTTCACTGACTTAACTACCTCCCACCGGGCCCCACCTCTTAATGCCCTACCACCTCTTACTTCATCCATCAACACTGTGGGAGTCAAGCGAGCGTGCCCCTTGAGAGGGACATGTAGACCAAGTTGAAGTCACAGCAGCTCTAGAATGACCAGAGGCTATAAACCTTTCAGCCTGAGACTTTCTTCATCTGTTCCTTCCTAGGGGAGGTGCTCACAAGTAGGGGAAAGGGGCTAGGCTCGATGAACGGCCTAACATCTTTCAGCTCTCCCTGTCACTCAGCTTGGAGGCTCTAAGAAACTTCTAGTCCCTGGCCTGAGTCTCTCTCCTGTCTGTCCCCTGCACAGCTCCACCAACTCTGACCTCAGGGAATACCCAAACCTGCTGCAAGGTCAGGACCGAAATCAGGGGTTGACAGGCCAGGCCAGAGTCAGACATGGTTAGTCAGTCCTGCTTACTGCCTTTGAACACCCAACCCCTCAGGGACTGGTTCCTCTGGCCTGTGGTGAGGAGCAAGGCTGGGGTCCCAGAGCAGTGGAGGCACAGCAGTCTGAGGGCCAACGCCCTTCTCCTAGCAAGACCCTGAAACTATTTACATCCTAAGGTTTCAGCTGTGCTGGGATCTGAGCCTCTCTCTGCTCTATTTTTCTTTTTCTTTTGCAATCTCCAAGAAACCCGAGCTGCCAGCTGGGTGGGGGTGATGATTTTCCTCCGTCTGACATCTGGATCACATTAGCAGTTAGGCGTGCTGACTCAGGACCATGTTCCCCTGGGCTCCAGCCCTTGGCCGGACATGGAGGCACAGGTGACAACCCTCCTGGACCTCCCTCAAGACAGGGACCATTACTCATCAAGAAAGTCTTTGGAAAAGGAGAAGTACAGGCTTGGAGAATTTCTGCTTCCAGGTTAGGGCTTGCAGGGTGGCTGCCAGGCTTTGCATGGCTGGGAAGAGGCATATCTTAGAGAAAGGACACTGGGTCCTGAGTAAACTGCCTCCAAGTCAACAGAAGTGCAGGTGGAGAAGAAGCCCAGACTCATTAGGGATCTTACCCAGTGATGCACAGCAGGGTAATATTGAGAACAAAGACTTGAACTTGGCCTTAAAGCTGAAGAATCCAAGGCTCTCTCCTTTTTCCTACTGGCATCCCTTACCAGCATCAGAATCCTTACTGATGGCATGCAGACCCTGTGTGTTTTGCTATAATCAGCAAGACCATCTAATTGCAAACAGCCACCAGTCCCTCTTAGGGCTACCTGATGATTTTCATGCCCACAGACACTTCTTCTTTTGTGTAACCCTGACTTTCTAAGTTACTAAAAATTATACTTTCCATCCATGTTAGTGTAGACACTCAGTCTAGATTCTAATACATATTTATTGTTGTTATTATACTTACTTCCTTTCGTGGTCATAAAACACATAAGAGCAGAGCCATTTCTGTGGTCCCCTAAAAAGGCCATCGGCTTTGATGCTGTCCGAGCTCTCGAGAGGTGGCCAGGAGGGCTCTCTTGGCTCTTCTTCAAGTGCTATTTCCTGATTTGGGTTTTCATTCCCCACTATATTGCAATGTAGTGAACCTCTAAGCCCCCAAATGGGCTCTTTCCTCTTTCATTCCCGTGGTACTCCAGGCTGCTTTATCTTCTACCGCTGCTGCCCATGTCTTTTCTCTGGTCTCACCAACTTCTATGGATGCTCACAGGCTGTCCTCTGTAGCAGCCAGGACTCCCCCTACCCGGGCCAAACCTGCCCCCAGAATGATCTTTCAAACCATTAACAGGAGCCTGTTACCTAAACCCAGATGGCTTCCCTGCCCTCAACACTAAGCCCAGGGTTACAGCCTGGCTTGCAGGCCCTCACCACCTGCTCTGACCACACCTCCCACCTCTCCTCTGGGAGTGCCATCTGTGAACAAGGGCATACAGAGAGGTCGGTCGGGGATGCCTTCCTTCCCTGGTCCAGCTCCTCCCACAGTGTCCCAGGCAGAGTGGGGGACAAACAAACTTCAGCTACATCAGTCTAGCTGTGCCTATCTCAGAAGTATGCCTGCACCCACGAGACACTTAGAGCAGCTGTGCTCACAGCCCCACTACAAATACACAGGCACACAAGAAGGACTGGAGGCTCAGGTCAACACCAGGCACCCAGGTGACCCTGCAGGCAGCTAGTAGGTACTGCCTAGGCCTACCCCGCAGACAACAGGTATCTGACTGCCACCAATCCAATACTACTCTTGTGGCTAGACCCGTGGTGAATGGTGAAGCACACCAACTTGATCAGAACGGGCAGGAGTGGTTTCTTAGCCTCTATTTTCAGCTGCCTCTCTCTTTTAAAGACCTCTGATCTTGCCATGCATGTGTGATGATGGCACATACCTTTATTCCCAGGACTTGAGAGGCAGAAGCAAGTGGATCTCTTGAGTTTAAGGCCAGCCTGGTCTACAGAGTGACTTCCAAAACAGCCAGGCCAAAAACAAACAAACAAACAAACAAAAACAAAACAAAAAGCAAAAAAAAGTGTCTGATCTTAAAAACAGTATATATAGGACATGAACAACTCAGAGGTCCCAAGTTCCAAGTTCACATAGTTACCAACTGTGTGACCAGGGTCAAGCCACTTAACTTCCCTGGGCTTCAGTTTTGTGAAATGGAAACTGAGCGGTATTATCATGCCTTCAGAGAAGGTGAGAGGTTTAGGGTCTACTGGACTGTGGCATCACTGCACACTCTCAAAGTTAGGGGCTACAAGGATGTTTGTTTGTTTGCTTTGTCTTGTTTTTCCAAGAACGGAGTGGCAACCCTCTTGGCTACTAAGTTTTCCCGGGCAAGTGCTTGTATCTATTAGACATGGGCCCTGGCACAGCCTCACCCACAAGGACTGATGTCCCTTAAACAGTTCATCTCCATCACCTTCTACCTCTGCTTTGAGGGTTCCAAACTTCTTGTAGTACTCAGTACCCTTCAAGGTGCCCCAGAGTCACGTGAACAGAGCCCTGGAGACTGTTAACTTGTTCTTTTTACTGTGTCTTCTTCTTTGTTTTGGTTTATTTATTTATTTTTGTTTGTTTGTTGTTTGCTTTTCTGAGACAGGATTTCTCTATGTAATAGCTTTGGCTGTCCTGGAACTTGATTTGTAGACCAGGCTGGCCTTGAATTCACAGAGCTCTGTCTGTTTGTGCCTTCTAAATTCTGGAATTAAAAACATGCACCACCACTGCCCAGGTAAGTGTCCTCCTTCTTTAAAATGAAGTTTCATGTGTCCTAAAGTGTCCTTGAACTTGATATATAGCAGAGGATGACATGGAACTTCTGATCCTCCCAGATCCCTTTCCTGAGTTCTTATATTACAGATAGAAGTCACTATCCTTGGCCTACAAAGTGCTGGAGATTGAACTCAGAGCTCTGTGCATCTTTGGCAAGCATTCTACCAAGCAAGAAAAGAATCAAGTCACATGCAGACCAAGGTCACCAGCAGTGAAAGTGTTAGCTGTAACACCTTGCTGCCTCTATCAAATGCCAGGGCTTATGGACAACTTTGGACCTGGCAAGGTATATTTTACCCCAGTTAAACTATGGAGAATTCTAAACACATTTGGGTCATTTAGAAATTCTCCTTAGAATAAAAGACAGAATAGGAGGAATATTTGAAGAAACAATGGCCTGAAACTCCCAAAATATAATGACAACTTCATCAATGCATCCAAGCAGTTCAACAGCTCTATGTGAGGTGAACACAGAACAGACCCAGTGCGAGAACACCTAAAAGCTCAAACTAGCAGCTCACAGAGCTGTGCAGGAAGGGTATTTCTGTGTGTGGTGCTATTGAATTGAAATGCATAATGTAGACTACATACAATAAGTATGTAGTCTACTACATACTAAGTATGTAGTCACTACAACACAGTGTTAAAGTCATTAGAGGAATTAAAATATTACATTAGAAAATGAACACAAAGGACAGAAATAATGAAATAGAAAAAAGAAAGGTAAGTGATCTATAAAACAAAAACTCATGGTAGAAGTAAATCAAACTATACCAATAATACTAAAGGTGACTGGATTAAAGAATCCAATCAAAATGCAGGGATTTTTTTTTTTCCAGATTGAGCGGGGAAACTTAAAATTCAATCAGTCATATGCTATCTCCAGGAAACTCATTTCATATTTAAATATCTGAATCTATTAAAAGCAATTATCAGAAAGCCAGATATAGCACTGTCAGAAAAAATACTTCCTGGGTTTTGGTGTGCTTTCATTTTTTTGTGGTGCTAGAGATTGAAGAAAAGATTTTGCATGTATCTGACAAATTCTCTATCACTGAACTACATCCCTAAACTTAATATAGACTTTAAAACAAAAATTAATGTTACTAGAACAAGAAAAGAAATATGAGTTTTTCCTAATGTAAAAGGATCAATTTATCAGAAAGCTATAACCATTAGAAAGATAGGGCATCTCTAATAAGAAAATGCCAAAACACATGAAGAAAAATGGACAACGAAAACAGAGGAGTAATTCAGGAATAATAGTTAGAGACAGTGGTATCTGTACTTAATGGGCAGAGAACTGGGCAGAACATCAGCAAACAGGAGACATAAACAGCTCTGTAAGCCAGCGTGCCTAGCAGACATCCCCACAATACCCCACCCAACCTTCTCACAGGACAGACTCCAGGCCAGCCACATGCTGAGCTCCACAACAACCACAATGCATTTGGAAGGGGTGGAACAATACAAAGCATGTCCTCTGACCACAGTGGAATAAATTCTGAAATCATCAAGAGCTATCTGGAAAACTCACAAATATGTGGTCATTAAACAACTCACTTCTAAATAACCAGTTGGTCCAGAAGGAAAACTCAAGGTGGCATATGAAAGACACAATATACCACAACATGGGATGCAGCTCATTATAATTCATAGTTATAGATATTTACAGTAATGAAGGAAGATGTGGGGGGGGGGTATCTCAGTTGTTCAAATGCTTGCCATGCGAGAATGAAGACCTGCATTTGGATCCTTAGAACCCACATAAAAGCCTGGCATGGCCGCATATGCCTATGGTCCCTGCACAGGGGAGGTAGAGATAGAAAGATCTCAGGAGCTTGTTGACCACCCAATCAAGCTGTACTGGTTAATTCCCGTGAAAGACCTGGCTTAAAAAGTAATTGGAGAAGTGATTGAGAAAGACAGCAGATGCCTCACATATGAGCTCACACATACATGTACATATCACACACACACACACACACACACACACACACATACACACACACGTGCGCGCGCGCGCGCAAAAGCAGATGTGGTAGCACAATTCCAGCACTGAAAAGTAGAAGTAAGAGGATCAAGAGTTCAAGGCCATATCAAGGTGATACCTAGCAATCCTGTCTCCGAACCAAAACTAAAGATGTGGCCAAGTTCAGTGGTTTATACATACTCAGCACAAAGGTGGCTGAAGTGTGGTGATCACAAGTTTGAGGCCAACCTGGAATATATAGAGAGAATATCTTATAACAAAAGCCAATAAACAATAACAACAAAAAAGTGTGCAGCCAGTAAGCTAACCTTTTTCTCCACACCAAAAACAAGAATAAAGATAAACTAAGCAACTTCCCATAAGGGAACAATAAAGTTCAGAGTGGAAAACCAAAATAAAGGATCTTCAGGAATATTTACAAGCCCACACCCACTTCAGCACTATCCATGGTAGTGGGTGGAAGCAGCAAGCGGCCCACTAGGGGCTGAGAAGGCCTCTCAGGGATACCACTCAGTCTTAAAAAGAAATTATGACCCATGATACGACATTGATGAGTCATGGTAATCTTCCTGTCTCGCTCCGCAGTACAGCGGTAGGTCGCTACATCTCACACATTACATATTTTGACCTGTTGTATCTAACATTTCATTTGAATCATGGGCTTTTAAAAGTTCAACTGCCCCTTTCCTCTCTTCAGGAAGATTTGTGCTTACCACAAATCTGATAGCAGATTCTGTAGTCAGATGGCAAGGGTACAGGGAGAAATGTGGCCCAGCAGCTGTTTGTGGTCAATGGAGGGTGGAAAGCATCTAACTAAATTCTAGCCCACCCAAATCTCTTTTATTTAGGACCCAGCTGGGGGGGGGTGCTCTCTTCATGATGGTGTCCAATGTCCAACAGCCTGTACCAAACATTTCTATTGTTTTTTTTAAAACTTTATTTATTTATTATTTATTTATTTGCCTTGGTGTTTGCCTGGAACTGGAACTACAGACAGTTGTTAGTTGCCATGTGGGTGCTGGGAATCGAACCCGGGTCCTCTGGAAGAGCAGACAGTGCTCCCAACCGCTGAGCCATCTCTCCAGCCCCCAAACATTTCTATTGTGCCAGGCCCTGCCAGGTACTTCTCCTGCCTGTCTGTCTCCACCACTGAAGCAGACAGGGAGATCCCTGGGCCTCCAGGAATCCCGAATACAATCAGGAATGAACCAGAATAGGACAGTCTCAGCCGGCTCTAGCTTGTCTAGGTTGCACAGAGCACGGGTCTCAGGTAGGGGTGGCCCTGGTACTCATGGAGGCACCAAGTAGCAATTCTGTGTCTTCTTCAGCTCTATTGCTCTCAGAGACTCAGCTGTCCCATTGCCAATGGGTCCTTCCTCCCTGACCCACCACAGAGCTAAGAGAGAATGATCTGTGCAGAGGAAATCCCGTGTCAGCACTGTGCTGGAAACCAAGGGCCCTTCTATCCCACTATTCAGAGGACTCACCTGCCTGAGTTAAACTCCTGACCCCTCCCCTGACCAGCTCAGCCCCCTTGCTAGAATCCCTTCCTTGCTCAAAGTCCTCATCTCAGTCACCCAGAATGAGGCTCATTTGAGCCTGACAAACAGGCAGTCGGGATACATTTGGCACAGAGTCTGTCTCCTCCTCAGTGTGAGTAGGTCTTGCTCGCCCATTTCCCAGGCTGCCCACAGTGGGGTGGTTCTTGAGGAGTACTGAATGGCTTGCATGTGGGAGCTCTTAGCTGGGAAGAGTTGCCAGTTAGTGGGCCCTGGGCAGACTCTAAATCCTTATCTGTTGCCTGATCAGAGTTCTACTCAGAAAGCCCTGGGGGAGGAGGGAAGCTCAGCCTCCAGTGAAGTTACTGGTTCCAAGGGCCCCATGGAAGAATGGGGTGTGGACTGTGGGGGACACTATCAATAGTGAGCACCCACCATGGAGGGCTCTAATGGGGAAGGCAAGTGGGTCTAGGGTGGTCCTGGGTTCTGTTTGTCTACCAAGGAACCCTTAACGGTTGTGTTGGGGCTGGACTTGAAGCACCTAGGGCCCAAAGCCTGGCACAGCCCTTCCTGAGAAGTGCCTGAGATGAAATGAGTGGCAAGCTCAGCCTGGCTCCCCACCCCACTCCACTCTGGTTTCCAGCATCTGGAGGGGAAATGCTACATGACTTTTCAGAGTTGATAGGATTCCATTTCCATTACACATATAAAATAAATCCAGTGCTGCATTATAAAACACAAAACAGAAAATGTAAAAAAAAAAAAAAAAAATTGTAGGGGAAAAGGATCACTGATAAGCTCAAACTGCTCTGAGAAAGCCGGCTGCAGTCTTTGCTCCCCAGGACTGTATCTGTCATCCAGGGAGCAGCAACCCTGCTTCATCACAGCAAAGCACAGGGGCCAGAGTGGGGCTGCCTCCACCATCCAACACCCACCATCTCCGAGTCCTGCACCCTGAGGAAGATGCCTGGTCTCTTGGTACCCAATGCTTTTACCCAGACCTATCCTGGGGCACAAATAGGCCTGCATCCTGATCCTTCCTTGCTCTAGGCAGAGGAGGCTGTGGTGGATCTGAGGGAGGGGGTGCACATCTGGATTCCTGGCCAGGAGCCCACATTCCTTCTTGGTGAGTGTGAGCAGATGGAGTCTCTGGAGAGTAATGAAGAGATTTCTGGCTGCCTCCTGCCCCACTATAATGAGACCCACCCCATAGGAACACTTGTCAGACCCAAAGGGCCAGAACTTCACGTGGGGGCCTGGTTTGGGTCCAGAATCCCCCATATACAGATTGCTGAGCAAGTATCATGGACCCAAGTGAGGTCTATATCCCTCTACCCCAAACAGCCTTATCTCACTTAACAGTAGCAGAAAAACAGAGGGCTAGGGGAAACCATAGTGTCCACTTACCCACAGACCCAGTCAGGAAGGAAATTCGGAGAGCTCAGTTGGACTGAGCTACCTTACCTGAGGGCAATCCTTTATGTAGTGTCCTTTGTTGAAGCACAGGTGGCATAGGTAGTTTGGCGGAGGCCGCTTGCTGGGTTTGCGGGCCTCAGAGGTTAGCGTCAGGTCTGAGAAATGTTCTGTGAGGGAGCTAAGGCCATCCGCAATGTTGTTGAGGGAGCCATAGGGTGAAGCATTCCTGTACACACTGCTGCTCAGCGCCTGTGGGAACAGAGGCCATTGAGGGCTGTGGTCAAGGAGGCTTTCACGCACCACGTCACACCAGTTCACACACAACTTTCAGCTAGCCCCAAAGCCTGAGTTCAAATCTTAACTCTAGTTGTAGGTTTGGCCTCAGGGGCCCTGCCCTATACTGTGGGAACATGGCAGTGACTTCCTGAGACTTCATCAGTGTAAAGTGAGGTCATGAGTCTAAAGTACTTTGTCACATGTCTGGGCCCTAGAACTCCTGGGTACATGGTGATGATGTTAACAGCTGTGACTGTTGTTCTTGACACACTGCACCAGATGTGGAGGTTAATACAATCTACTTGACAGGACCTGGAATCATGCAGGAGATAAATCTCTCAGCATGTCTGTGAGGGAGTTTCCAGCTTGGGTTAAGCAATTTGGGAAGACCCACTCTAAATGTGGGAGGCACCATTCCATGGGCTGGGGTCCTAGACTCAATAGAAAGGTGAGTTGGGCTTACAGTAGTGTGACCCTCAGCCCTTCCTGATAGCATGACTTCTCTGTCCTGATGGAAATACTCTCTGATGTATGCTGTAGTACACCTTCCCATCTTAAGCTGTTTTGCCTGGTATTTTGACACAGAAACAAGAAAAGTGACTAATAGAGATGGCATCCTGGGAAGCTACTTGTCAGGAATGGAGGGACTTCAGACACATCTCTGTTGACTCTATTTCTGGTCTAGTAAGGAAGAGACTTGGGAGCTTGCAATGTGGCTGCCATTTTGCAGAACTGCAGGCCAATGCACAGAGGAGCTTAGCCAGCCTGAGCCACCTCTTGGAGAGCGCTTGGAGAGGGAAGTGGCTACCTCTCCCACCTCCACATGACGGGAACCAGACACCCCGCTGAGCTCTCAAGCATACACAGCTCAGGCCCTCCTGGTGTATACAGCCTCTATTTATAGACGCCACGGGCTCCGGGTGGCATGGTACACTGGAATTTAGCGAAGGTGGGGCCTGTGGTGGGACTGGCAGGGAATGGCCAAGGGCTCTCCTTTCCTAGTGCAGAGCCAAGGTTAGAAAGCAGCAGCTTCTCTGAGAAAGTCAATAGTGAACCTGGGCACAGTTGTTGGAGCCCTCTGAGCCCACTACAGATGCCCCAAGGGGCAGAGATAAGCTCTGGCCTTGGGCTGATGTGGAGATGAACTCTTTTGCTTCAAGAGTGCTGACGAAGAAACAAGGTCCCTGAACCCAAGAACTTAGACTTCTTTACAAAGAGGGGGAGGGGCTAGAGCAGGGGCAGTGCTCTGTCTCTTCAGTATGGGAAAGAAAAAGGTGAGAATTGCCAGCAATCTAGGCATGGGTATGTCCTTCCCAACCCCATCAAAAATAACTTCTAATCTCATGGTTCCATCTTCAGAAGCTGGTCACTCAGCTCCTAGGAGACCCAGCCCTTATCTTTCAGGCAAGACCGTACCTCCGACACCTGCTCGGTAACCCAGAACTGGCCCCTTCCCTTTCTGGGCCTCTACTCCCTCTTACATTATTTTGGACAGAGAGTGGCCATGGAAGAACACAAAGACAACATACCTGGAGGGAACTAAGGCTTTCCTGCAGTGAGGGAACCACATAGATTCTGATGGTCATCTACTTAGCCACCTAGTGCATCATGAAACCCAGGCTAGGGTATTCCAGCACCAGCCAGCTAGTGGTCTGAGCCAACTCCAGCTCTTAGGCAGGCCCAGTATGGAGTGGTTCCCTGAGAGGCAACAATCCCAATCCTGGAGGCAGTGAGCCTACAGGGCCACTTTCTGAAGTACAGGAGACAGCTCTAGTGGAAATCTGGAGGCCACAGTGACAGGCCAAACCCTAGGAACTGTGCACTTATGAAGATAGCTGGTTCTCATCACACCCTTGTGAGTCACTGCCCCCTACTTCAGAGATTAAATGAGTATTCCAAACTTATATTGAATGACTTGGACACTAGTAACAGTTTCTGGGCTCCACCTCAGAGTCACCACAGCGGCGGCTTGGGACCAAGGGCATATTTTGGTGTATGACCAAATATCCATAATGAGTTATCAGTTTAATGATTCTAAAGCATATAGTTCTGTGGCACTAAGCATAGTCTCACTAAAATACAGCTGCTGATACTACCCCCATTCACCTCCTGACTCCTCCACCTCCCCAAGCCAAAACTCTGAATTCATGACCTCCTTCCCGACCCAAATCTGCTTTGTCCAGCCGCACCCCCCCCCCCGGGAAATTTGGGCAGCAGCAGCCACTCCTGGGCCACTGTATATCTTGACTGGGAGACCTATCCTGTGCCAGAAGGCTACTGGCTCTCTTGTCCCAAAGTGGCCTGAGTTGGGGCAGCCTCTTGGAGAAAAGTTCATCCAAACAAGAAATTTGAAGCTCCAATCCCTGTGACTCATGCTCACGGCTGGGAAATGCAATTTCACAAAATAACAACCCTCATCTCTTCCCCCCTTTCCTTTCTTTCATTTTTGCTGGATAGGATTTAAACAAGTCCATGGCCTTTAAGACTGTTTTAAGAGGAAGGGGAAGTCTGGTGGATGCCAGAAGTATACTAATTCACCCCAAATAGTCCTCTCCCAGGCTTGTGGCTACACTCCTAGGCTCATAACAGCCCCTAGGCATCCCCAAACAGCCAAAAGACTCTGAGTAAGCCACCCCCCTCCCTGGCAAAGCTCAATAGTCCCAGATGCCACCAATGGTCACAGATATGCTTTCTCCAGTAGCTCCATGGACAAAGCAAGGCTAGAATCTTCTCCCAGAACCCTGGCCTCCACTGTGTCCCAGCCTGTCTACATAACAGCCACAGCTTTCTTCTCCAAACTCCAACCCAAGACAAACACCACTCAGAACTAAGAATCCAGAAAGTAGTCAGTTGATTCAACCACATTCCCATTATTAGTAGAGAAACCGAGGTTCTAAGGACTACAGGGATTCAGATCCAGCTGGAACTAAGAGCCAAGAGCCCTACTTGCCTGGTCAGGGCAGGGTTGGTATGTCAGAAAGCCATTTCCTCTGCAAAGCCCTATTTGATATCTGGCCACAGAGGTGAAAGGCAAGTCTAGGCTGTTTTTCTGACCTGCAAACACTGGGCAGAGCATAGGGTTGACCATGGCCTCTTGGAACATAAGGGAGGGAGGGTAAACTTGGCTATTCTGCAGGTGCACCATTGCTGCATTCAGACAGTCAGGGTCTGAAAAGTACCCAAGACCCAGCATGTAAAAGGCGATCAGCCATTCACCCATGCTGCAGGGCCAGCAAGCACAGCAAAGATGCATGAGTTCCCAAAGCCCTGATGTCCCAGGAAGCAGACCCACTTATGTGATGAATGTAAGACTCTGAACTGCATCATCGTCCTGGGTCAGTGACTGTAGCATGGGCTCCTTCCATCACATGTAGGAAGACATGACATCAGACTCATGGTCATTGCTGGAACCATCTCCAAGGTTCCTGATGGGTTGGTAAGGAAAAGTACATGAAAAGACACTGGTATGTTATGACCACTGATTGTTCTGATATGATCTACAGAACTTTTTCTTTTTCTTAGTTCTCCTTGACTGCTAAGACACTATTTATCTGAGTGCTGGTCTCATTTTTTGTAGAGCTAGAAACTGAGACTCAAAGAGACTTAGTAACTTGCCCAAAGAAAGAAAAGCAAAATGGGCTGGACCGTTATATTCTACCCACCCACAGCCTCCAAGGCCTGTCTTCAACTATCAAAAGGTAGTAGTCAAAAGATGATGTTAAGTGTGACATCATATGCAAAGCCTCTTGGTGCTGAGCTCTTGAGGGACGGCTGGATTCTAGGGAATGTAGTTCTATTATAGATTGTGGAGGACAGAGGCAGAGTCCCAAGGCTTCCCAGCAGGACTATCAGAGAGCACCAGGGGCAAGGGAGAAATGACAGCCACAGCATAGGTAGGCAGATACTTCTGAGAGAGGTCCAGAAAGAATGCAATGAGGAACCATAGAGAAGGGATGAGAGATAGAGAGGCAGGAGAAGCAAGGCGGAACATAATCCCACTACACTCAACTGTTGTGAAATATTAGTTTAACTGTGTAACGATACTGCATTTGTTTATGCTGCTGGCCTAAGGCACCCGATTAGTCTAATAAAAAGCTAAACGGCCAGTAGGTAGGCAGGATGTATAGGAGCGACTTCCAGACAGAGAGACCAAGTAGAAGGGGGAATCTAGGCCCAATAGAAACAGAGGGAGAGAGGGAGAGGCCAGGGCTAGACAGAGAGACATGGAGGAAGCAGGAAAACAGGGCATACGTGATGAAAGGTTAAAAAAGCCCTGAGACAAAATGTAGATGAATAGAACCAGGTTAGATTAAGTTAAAGGAGCTAGTGAGACAAACCTAAGCTAAGGCCAAGCACTCATAATAAGTTTCCATGTCATTATTTGGGAGCTGGTTGGTAGCCCAAAGAAAATACCAACTAGAATCACCTCTGCACCCAACACATATGTACACACTGCCGTAAGAAACCATCCACACCACCAATGACTGTACCCCTTTTTCTGAGACATCTGTACTTCTGTCCCTAAGGCCTGCCTGGAATGGTACACATATCCACCCTCTACACACAAACAGGTTGGTATGTGCTGGGTTGGGGTGTAGGAGACAATACACACAGGTGAAAAGTGAGTCACAGGAAAATGAAGAGCAGCATAACTGAGGGTTTCCCTGCTACATCAGCTCTGCATACATTCTTATTTCTAAGACCAGGACCATATGAATGGACCAAGTCAGATCATGACCCTTTGTCTGTATGGGCATTTACACTTCACATGTAAAACAGTTCTCCCTACATAACTGGTATTCAATGAAGACCCTAGACCAAGGAAGGGCATGAAGGAAGTGGATAGAGAGACCTAGAGACCAGGGCTTAGAAGAGTGGACAGTGGATGCAAGAGAAGACATCTAGCCTGCCCTAGAGCATCATACCTCGGTTACCACAGCCCATGTTGGTTGTTATAGAAGCTGGAAGCAGAAATGCTCCCTAATGCAGCCACCCCAGGCCTCTCAGGAGGAATGTCCATAAGGAAACACCTTGGAATCTGTCCAATGGGACACGGCTGGAAATGATATCATAGGTATAATCAGCAGCAAAATAAAGGCTTGGACACATAAGACTGCTGGGTGCTTCCACAAATTACAAGTTAACCAATGAAGCCAAAGGAAGGTTGAGCCACAGAAGATATATTCTCTCTCTCTCTCTCTCTCTCTCTCTCTCTCTCTCTCTCTCTCTCTCTCTCTCTCTCGGAGTTGGGGAACAGATCCAATGGTGCATGCTTGATTCTGTCCTTGATTCTAACTCTCTGAATACAACCTCTTCTTCTGGATAACAGGGCTGCTGCTGCAGGCAGAGACATGGGAATAAAATTGGAAAATGGGGGTCTTTCTCCTCTGTCTCTTAAACCAGGCTAATCAGAGTAGGAATACATTAGGAAATCGAGTACCTGCACATGTGTCCATGACTCTTCAAAGGGTTGACTTGGTAGAGTGCTTTCCTAGCATGCATGAAGGCCTGGATTCGATCACAATCACTGCCTAAAATGGATGTGATGGCAAACCCTTGTCATCCCACTACTTGAGGAGTGAAGGCAAATATATCAGAACTCCACAGTCAACTGGAACTACATAGCAAGTCTGAGGCCAGCCTGGTCTATGTGAGACTTTGTCTCCAAAAATAATAATAAGAATAAAGACGTACTGTGGCTTGATAGCAAGTCTCAGGTGAGGTGCTTGGCATACGCAGGGCTTGCAGGAAGATGCAGGCAATGCAAGTAGGAGCTGACCTGGAGAATAGCTGCAATGCAGGCTACAGAGATAGCCCCAGCCTGGAATGCAGAATTGGTTTAGATCTAGCTCTAATGAAGAGCTAGATCTAGAGATCCAGGTGTCTGCTTTGCTCTCCATACAATGAAAGTGATGAAAAATTACATTCTAGTTGGAGTTGATGGCTCATATATATATTTGTAGCACTTGGGAGATTAAAACAGGAAAATCAACCTGGGTTCAAGGCCAGTCTGGGCTAAGGTGTAGTCCTGTCTCCAAAGACAAAACATGGCTGCTTGCCACTCACTAGTCCCCATTTATGCCACCTTGGGTACTGTTGCCACTAATCATTTATGACTGAAGCCCTGCCCTCCCTCCACCTGACTTGCAGCCCAGGCACAGTCTCCCCGAGTCCAGACCTATGCAGTCAGTTTAGTTTGACTGACAGCCAGGCTGCCTGTGCTAACCCCTCCCAAGTGGCACCCTCCTTGCCCAAGTCACCATTCAGCATGGTGGGGGGTGTTCCAGACGTTTGGAGACTCTTTCCTAGTCATACCTCTAGGACATTCCTTCCATGATGGGGCTGCCTGCCTCCCATCTCAACAAGACCACAAAGATTGTGGGAGTCAAGTCCAGCCCTCTGCTAGGGAGGAAAGTGTTTTTGCTCCACATGTCCACACTGGGGAGTCTCCGAACACCTGCTGCTAGGGACACATGGTATTTAAACTAAACTCCCAACAGCTGTCTAGGCTGGAGACTTTTGTTTGTGTGTTTTTAGTGTCTGCACTTATTTATCTGTGTGTTTGTGGACACACACCACAGCATGCACATAGAGATCAGAGGTCAACCTGCAGGAGCTGGTTTCCTCTTTCTAGCACGTGGGACCTAGAAATTAAACTAAGGTTGTCAGGCTTGATGGTAAGAGCCTTTACCCACTCATCAATCCCACCCGCCCTACTTTGGTTTTGGAGTCAGGGTTTTACTCTAGCCCAGGCTGGCCTTGAACTCATAGTAATCCTCCTATGCTAGGAATACAGATATGAGCTACCTCCTCCAGCAGCTTGTACTGCTTGCACAAGACCTTATATTTGTTCCCGTTATTGTCTCTGGGCAGAAGAGCTAAAGACTTGTGGTGCCACAAATCTGCAATGAGTGGGCTCTGGAGCACTGTGGAAAGTGGTATGAGGACTCAGGGGTCTCCCCAGTTATGTCACCAAGAAGAACTTCCTGAAGGTCATAGCTATGCAGATGACTCAATGGAACTACATCACTGGAGCTGGAAATGGCTAGAAGAACACTGGCAGGTATCCTGAGCCAAAACCATTCTCTGGTTGAATCAACTATAAGAAATGTTGGGATGAGGAACTGTTAGCACATTTTGAATTGAGCCTTTACTGTGCCAGAGAGCACTGTGTGAACTATAAGATATATCCTATGCATTCCAAGCCTATTTGAGCCCTCATCCCCCCCACCCCACCCCGCCCCCAAGCTTCCAAAGGAACATAGTCCTTCCACGGTGGGGCAGCACTTCTTTCTTTCCCGCAACTTCCACTCTCAGAGAAAAAACGGGAAAGCTGTCCTAAGAATCTAAATTACATGACATGGAACAGTCTCATTTTCCTGGTGTGGAGGGAGTGGGGTACAAAGACTGCCCAGGACTGGTTCTGAGAATCCCTCCAAGGGTCCAAGAGGTAATACTTAACTCTACTTTTCCAGATTCGTGGTGTCTACACTGCTGGGAATTTAAATTCCAAACAGAATTTGGCAAGGAAGAGCCATGCAGTCCAACCCCATCCAAGCCCCACCTCCTCCTGCAGCACCTGGACGGGGCAGCTCAGCCAAGGAGTCTCTGAAGACGCACAGCTGTGACCACAGATGCCATTTCTGAAAGCCAGGTTTACGAGGTCTCCTTTCAGAACCCAGCAATGGCTTAAGACACTACAAAGTGTCATGTCTACTTGAAAGCCACCTCCTGGAATTTGTCCCGTGCTTATATGGGGATCTTCCATCATCCTTTCGCTCCCAGAGCCAGAGGGCCACTCAGGACCCTTGGCTTATCTTCAGCTCCCAGGGCTGAGGTTTCAGGGGCACAATAGGCTTCTGTGCCCCCGTATCCTCGCCTCCCCCAATGCCAGCTGCATTCATGGTGTTTTGCTATTGTGGAGGGAGCAGCCTGAGGGCGGTGCAGAAGGGGGTGGGCTCTTGGCACAGGGGCTGGTGCAGACTGGCTGTGGTCAGCGGTCAGCATGCAAGTCACATCCACAGGCACTGCCACTGAGCCTGCCAGGCCTTGAACAGAATGGCAATGCTTATAAGCCCTGGGTCCCTTCCTAAAGTCCCTTCTTAAGACATGGAACTTGCTGCTTTTGCACCTCGTGACATTGACTTGGGCAGAGGGGCCCTCACCTTCTCAGCCATATGAGGTCACCAACCAAGTCCTGGACCCAGGAAAGGCCCATGCTGAAGAATATAGCTGGAGTTTAAGAAAGTTTAAGAGGTCAAGGACTGAGAGGTGAGAATGAGGGAGTCAGAACCCAAGAGAGCATAGCTCTCCAGCCTCTAAGGTAGCCATAGGTCTTTAAGTGTGAAAAGTCCTCTGATCTCCTGGGTCCAGGCTGTTTGCTGGCAGATATTCTTGTGTTCATATATGCCTCCAACTTTAAACCTAGCACCCTGGTTGACAGCAGAGGTTAAATCTACTCAATGGGAAAGCTGGGGCCCTGAGAGCACGGAGCTTCCTGGAGGAGTCAGATCACAAGAAACTACCCCCACCATGGCTCCATCTCCCCCCCACACTGGGCCCCTTTGTGAGGTTAACTGAGGAACGCACAATGAAGTGGTAGGTGACAGGTCTCACTGAACCACAGCTGGGGTCCCGAAGGAGTAACATTTCTCGAGAGGATCACTAATTAATGGACAGCAGAGCAGAGACCACATGTGAGGAACAGGGCAATGCTGGGGTGGGAGCAGAGGGAGTCTAATAAAGGCTCCTTGGGTCTCTGCTGAACCTCTGGGTCATGGTCATCTTCTTCCTAGGTGGAAGAGCCTCCCTGGAGTGTACTTCCATTCAGCTATGAGCCATAACAGCACCCTATCCACTCACATGCCTTTTACACAAGTATTAGCCACAGGCTCCACATTCCCACCCTGGCATAGAAATGCTTGCAATGAAAATTAATAATGGAAAAGGCCCAGATACTAAAGAAACTCCACGGGGCTGGAGAGATGGCTCAGTGGTTAAGAGCACCGTCTGCTCTTCCAGAGGACCGGGGTTCGATTCCCAGCACCCACATGGCAGCTAACAACTGTCTGTAGTTCCAGTTCCAGGCAAACACCAAGGCAAATAAATAAAATAAAGTTTGTTTTAAAAAAAAAAAAAAAAAAAAAAAGAAACTCCACAAACAGTTCTCCAAAGGTCACTTGAAGCCAGTTCCTCAAGAGACAACAAATTGTCATAAGAAATGAGGATCCCAGCCAGGAACCATTCCTGAGGGCAGAGAGAGCATGTGTTATGGTTGATAAAGAGCCTTGGCATGTGAATGCTATCCCCCTGGCTCTGTTGACACTTTTCCAGTCTTGCTACCACGCCCAGCCGCCCTGCACCACTGCTACCCCCACAGGGCAGCAGGGCAGCCTAGGAGGTGCTGGCCTTGCACCAGTGTGTTACAGAGCTCTGAGCCTTCCAGTAAACCATGGCAGTGCGGAACACACACTTGAGACCAGAAAGGGTGACATTCTGACCCCATAACTCTACCCAACACACAGACCTTATTCCCAGACCACCTCTAGGTCAGGAGAAAAATGAAAGTGACCCCCATGTGTGTTTCTTGACCCCCTGAACCTTAACAGAGGGAAAACAAAAAAGCGGGTAAGTAGAAACGGCACAGGGGGTATCAGCATTTTCCAAACTAGAGTAAATGGGGGAGAGGGTCATGGTAGATAGATTCCGGAAAGGCTCTGGATAAGACCCCACAAAAAGGGCTGGGAGGTCATGGCCACCTGTGTATTTATCTAGCTGGGGACAAGGACTGGGCAGTAGACTTTGTAACCAAATCCATTGAACAGACAGCCTTTGCAACACATCCAGGGTTTTGAGAGAAGGCACTAGGCAGCTGGAGCCCTCTTTCCCATTGCCATAGCTCCCCCCCCTCCATGCTCCCCCAAGGATTTCCCTTTCATTTCCTTCCAGCCTGGGAAGGCAGAGGACAGAGCAGTCTGCTAGGTCAAGCCCTCAAAAACCACTTCCTATGTGGCTGGGGGAGGGCAAGCAGCTGCAGGGTGGATCTCGGGGTTCCCAAGTGGTGGGAACAGGAGGAAAAGCCCCTGGAAGAGTCGCTTCTTTCCAGAGAGCCCTCCAGGCAAAGAACCATGGAGGTCGAGGGAGAATGCTTTCAGGCCCTTCCAGAGGAGTTCAGAGCAGGCTTTGCAAACCTCGGTCCCAGCCGCCCGCAGCCAGAGAAGTTGATAGCGATGGGCGAAGGAAAGACTAGGAAGGGGCTCCCCGCCCTAGCCGCACCTTGGCAGTCTGAAGAGAATCCGGAGACACCCTTAAACCTGGTTACTAGGAGCAGAGCTCCGAGCTGGGAGAGGGGGCGGGAGAGCCCTGCCCAGGCCTGAGCTGCTCCGAGCGGTTCTGCCGGGAGGTGACGCGCTCCGGGCGCCCCAGGGACTTCGGGCGGCAAGTTTGGCAAAGCTGATCCAAGCCAAGCCAAGCCGAGCTGGGCAATGTGGGGGCCAACCCAGCCAGGCCAGGAACAACAGAACAGATAGGAAAGGGATCTGGAGCAGTGGGCGCGGGGCTGGCGCGCGCTGGGGCACCCACCTCTCCGCGCTGCAGCTGGAAGACGCTGTTAAGATAGCTGGAGTGCAGGGGAGAGCCCAGCTGCTCCGGGCGACCCTTGCCGAAGGCCAGCTCCGGGGGCGCGGCGCCGGCGGGCGGCTCGGGCCGGAAGGCATCGAAGGCACTAGCCTGGTGTGTGTCCTGAAGCGACAGGTAGACCCAGTTGAGCAGCTGGGCGGGCTGGTACACTGAGGCGGCGCTCGTGTCGATGGCAGACAGCAGGCTCATTTTGCCGTGGCGGTGCCGGCCCCTCCCCGGCCGCCCGCTCGCGCCCCCCTCCCGGCGGAGGGGCGGGCACCGGGGAGTCTGTGCCCACTGCCAGCCGCCCCGGCCCCGACAACTATCGCCCTGAGCCCCGTGTCCCGCGCGTTGCCCGAAGACACCGCCGCTGCCGCTGCCGCCTCCCCGGACTGCAGCAGTGGGCGCGCGCGGGCGGAGGAAGGAGGCAGAGAAAGTTGGGCAGGAAACTTTTGGCCCCGCCCCTCCCGCTGCCCGCCCCGCCCCGCCCGGGGATCCGCTATCTGCCTCCGCGCTGACCCCTCCAGAGACCGCTTCTAGGGTGGGATCCTCCGAGACCCCGCCCCACCCAACCCGTCTAGCCCCCGTCCTCGCTCCCCCATTGGCTGAATAGAGATGTAGGGGAGGGGCAAGGAAGAAGGCGGGTCCGCACATTCATCACCCTGCAGGCCCCCAAACCAGGAACGGCCCCTCCCGAGCCTCCTCCTGCCCCCTCCCCGGGCCAGCGCAGCTCCTCAGGCCGGAGCTCAGAACCGACTGGGCCCAAAACACTCTGCGGGCTCCGCTCACTCAGGCTGGCTCCCATCACTTCCCAGGCACTCTCCAGTTAGCTCGTTTTCACACCTTTTTTCCCCCTCTCTTCCCTCTTCTTGCTGTTAGTCTAAATTGTATTTCTGTGACTGTCTTGGTGTTCTTCAACGCCTCTTTATACGTGTGTTTGAAGCTTCCTTCCATCTCCCTCGCCTTCTTCAAACACACACACACACACACACACACACACACACACGCACACACACACTCCCCTCGCTATCACCACAGGACCTTCCCCCTCCCCCTTAATTCCTTCCATCTGCAGAATCGCTTTGCTGAAGGCCTGCGCTGAGGGGGCCCAGATTTCTATCCCAGGAAGGGATCCCCTTCTCCTCGCTTCCCGACCCCCTCCCCCGCTTGCACTTCTCCGTTTCTGCTCCAGGCTGGCCTTGACTTTTCTCCTGTCATCTGTTCCCTGGCTCCATCCTCAGCTCCCACCACACCAGTGGGGTTCCAGGACCCCAGCCTGGCCTAAAAGATCTCAGAAACGCACATCTGCCTGGAGAAACCTGCACTAGCTCCTGGCTTTCCAGATCCCAATGCCTTAACCTCAGAGTCCCAAAATGGTGTAAGCCCCATATCCGGAGACCTAATAAACTAGGCCCAGCCTCTCAGTGCCCACTCAGAGAAACTGACTGCCCAGTGGGGACTCAAGTTCCCTCTATCTCCAGAATGGCCCTGGAGCCATTTAGTCTGGAGTTAAAGTGATGCAAAAGGAACTTCTCAGTAGCCACCTCACCTCCACCAGCCAGCCTGTGTTCTCTGTAAAATGCGAATAATCAGTTTTCAAACTTGGCATCTGTTGAGTGGAAGCTTAGATTTGGTAAATAGATTACTATTTCAGGAAGGCCACTTCTCCCCCACCAACCATCATGCCAGAGCACATCAGCACATCTGTAGATGCTTGGACCAGATGGTGGTGACCAAGAACTGTCCGGTGTCACCAACCAAGATCCCCTCTGATCTCAGATCTTCATGTTTTGAAAGAATTCATTTATCTATCAAACAATTGACAGTTATTAATTTAAACGACAACATGTAAGGCAATAAAATCTTGATATTTTCATTCATCTGAGACATATGTATAAAATAGATGCAGTGGTGTGTGTCTGTAAATCTCAGCACCAGGGAGGTAGAGGCAGGAGGATCAGAATCAAGGTCATCTTTTCTACCCAGTGAATTTGAGGCTAGCTTGGGCTACATGAGACCCTGTCTCAAGCAGAACAAAACAAAACCCCTCAGCATTTCTACAATTCCACTAGAGACTTTGAGCTCCTAAAAATATGAATTAGGATTTGGAACCACCCTCCACAGACTTTATAAAGATAAGTGATAAAGGTTGGAGAGATTAGGATTTAGAAAGTGAGAGCAAGTATTGCTTTTGCAGAGGACCTGAGTTTGGCTCCCAGTGTCCCTGTGTGGTGGCTCACTACCACCAGTAACTGCAAGGACTCTGGTAACCTCTTCTGGTGTCTTTGAGCACTCAACCTGCCCATATACCATACCCCACTCCCACCCCACCCCACACATGCACATATTCAAAGGAAAATATGTTCTTTACAAAGGTGGGTGATATTTTCCAACTGCACAGTGGGGAGCTGGGAAGCCGAGATGAGAACCTAAGACACCCAGAAACTCTGCTCTATTTGTCTCCCTGGCTTTATGAATAAAGTCACCCTGTGCTGTCAAAAAACTGACATTTTCACCCTAGTATGAATTGCAGATGGAGACTCCTTTAGAGGTCAGACAGGTAACCACCAGACATAAGTAGAAAGGTGGTGCTGGCCACACAGGGCACTCCTGTCCCAGTCTCACCTTGAGACTTATGTCTGCCCCTACTTGGAAACAATAGTCTCTTCCTGGCCTCCAGAATGATTTGATGCCAGGCAGAGCTTGTTTAACTGGTAACCTCTGCCTCTTTTTCTTCTCCCTCTCCTTGCAGTTCCTGCCCAGAACCTGGTGCATGACAATGGGTTGATAGAGGAATATTTGGTGGGTTGAGAGGTAGTAAGATTGAGCTCCATGGAAGCTTGGGTGGCCTCTGTGGGTTTGCATATCTCCCCTTCTCTTTGTCCTTAGTGTACTTGCTCAGTGGCTGGGTTCTGTACCCAGTAAGTGATTAATAAATGTGAACAGCCTATGGGCAGTTTGTTTGGCTAGCAGCCAGCTGGCCTGAGGTCAACCCCGAGATGGCTGCGAGAGACAAATACTACAAAATTCCTGAGATAACATGGACTGTGGGATGGGATTGTGGGTAGAAGTGACAGAAAGGCCCCAGAGGACTGATGCTAGGCCCATGGGCTGGGCCAAACCCGTCACCGTGCTGCCCTACCGGGACACACACTTTAACAAGAGGAAGCACTGTGACCCAAGCAAGGGAAGGAAGAGACTTGCTGAGGTCACACAGCAATCCCAATCATGCCCTGAGTTCACTTGCTGGTTCCAGATTGGCAGCTTTGCCCCTGCTGGTAACCTTGGGAGTGGAGGTAGGAGGAGTGTTCATGTGGGGCTGCAGTCACCTGGAGATTCTGTCTAGTCTATGGTCCACGAGATGGGACAAAGGAGAGAAATCAGGATTTAGAGAACCTGGCTTGGGCAGGTTCCTGCCTTCTCTTTATATTGTGAAGGTGGCTAGCCCATCCCCACCCACTTCTCCAGGGACCAGTGTTGCTAAAAGAGGATGCGACCAGAACATGCTTTTCTGTTAGCGACCATGTGGCAGAGAAGAGTGGCACTGGCCATCTCAACAACAATAATGCCCGTGCCATCTAGGAAAATGAGGAAAGAGGTAGCAGGGACATCTCTGTCCTGAAATCACCCAGGAAGTGGGCCGGAGAAGTCAAAAGAATAAAAGAAACAGAGAAAGGAGAGAAAGGTGGACCCTGGGGAGGGACTCAGTCTCACTTGGAGCCAGTAAGATAAGGAAATGCTCGGGGAAGCCATGTTGCTTATCACTCTGCAAAACAGAGCCTGGTGATTTATCACACGGAGGAATCTAGGAGTCTTCAGATCTCTGGGTGTTCCCAAATACCATCTGGAATACAACGAAGTGTCCCCTGGAAAAGCCTGAGGTTCTTCTCCCCCGGGCCAGGGCCTGGCACTCGGGTGCTTTTAGGCCGTGTGTTGACAGAGAAGGTGTCAGTTTACAGCACAGAAGGCAAAATGACAAATGTTTTCCTCACTCCTGCTCCTGAACCATCCCCCACTAGGATAGCTCTCAGGCAGACAAACCTTCCCAGACCTGACTTCCGGTCCTCTTTAATGCAACACTCCAAGTCCCCATTCATAAGAAGCTGACATTGATCCACAAAATGAAAGTTTCTTTGTAGCCAGCTTTCTGTTCCCCTTCCAGGCATGCAGACACGGAAGGCAACACTTACCAAAAACGCAGCCCATGTCATCAAGGCACACAGCTTACTGGACACCAGCTAGACCTTGTTCCTGCTGGCCCCAGATGTCCTTCTGCCGTGAACAGATGGTAAAGCTATAAGAGCAGGCCTGACCACACTACAGCCCTCACAGGCTCTTGACCATTCTTTAAGAGATCAGCAAGAGGCTAGGGGTGTAGCTCAGTCCAAGACTGTTTGTCTAGCATGTGCGAGGTCTTGTATTCCATACCCAACCCTGAGAGAGAGAGAGAGAAAGAGAGAGAGGTGGTAGAAGGAGAGGGAGAAGAGAGAGGGGCAGATGGAAAACACAACACATTCACCAAACTTGGGCTCAGTTTCCTACAGAGTACAGGTTCTGAGTGGTGGGAAGGGCTTGATCCATTAAAAACCAAACTTTTCCCAAATATGAGACATTGACAAGCTGAGTGTCCCATCTGAAGAGTATCCTGATGAAAAGAAAACCTCCTGCTGTTGCTTGAAAACCAGTTCATTCAAGGAGGAATGAGTGGCCTGAGGTCCTGCTACTGGAAGGTCCCAGAGGATACCTGCTTGGTCTCAGGACTGCAAGGCAGTGAAGGATGAGCTTGAAAAGGGCTTGAACAACATGCACACATGGCCCAGGCAACCTAGTAGAGTCCTCTAAATTTCTGGTACTCAGAACAGAGACAGGCCTCAGAGCATCCTCCAAGAAGTAGTGGGTGGGCAGCGGCCACTCTGCTACCACCTTCTGATTTTAACCCACTTTTAGAAAATGAAAAAAAAAAAAAGAGGCAGGTGGTGTGCATTTCATCAACCGTCTGTCACCATGCTTCCACCTGTGGAGGGTCCTCAGGTCTTCTGGGGTTACTGGTCACTCCAGAGATACCTGCTCATCCAGGGTCAGTAGTCCAGTATAGGTTGCTGTGTATCACAGCAATGGGAAGCAGTCTAGAATCCTTTTGTGTTTTGACTTTGGAACATCTGTTTGGGAGATGGGATTAAGATATCTGCCCTGAAGCTCAGTGACTAGAACTCTCTAGGCTGTTTTTAGAAAAATCCTTGTCGGTATCAAAGGGCAAAGGGGGAGTTGACATTAATTTGAGGGTCTCCTTACTAGTCACCCCATATCCTCTTCATTCTCAGATTCTGTTAATGATAGTTATCTGCATAAAATCCAAATACTCATTAGGCAGGACATTCAAGGACTTGTCCATATCTGATCCTAATCACCAGCCCCCTTCTACCTGAATTGTCTCTCAACTCTAACACATGTGGATGCCATCCTCCAGATGACAGAGACAACCTCCTGGCCTTTCCCGGGCCTCTAGAACAGCCTCCTGAGGGAGTCCTCCTGCGGCATCTCACCCTTCAATCTCCACTGAAAACTGACTCTGCGTGATTATAGCCCCCACCCTCAGTCCTACCCACTAAATAGCCCCCATCCATCCTTGACTTGTCAGTGTTCCCATGGTGTGACAGGTGTGGACCCAGCCTCTCCTCACTTCCCACTCAGCCCACCCCTGGATTGTGAGCTGCTTGGCAGCCCTCATCTCCTCTGCTCACTCAGCTCTGCCCCAGAGCCAGCCTTCTGTTTACTTAAGGGATGAAGTAACAGACTCGGTGCATCCTTGTGGTTTACAGACTCAGAAATGGAGACTCTTGGGCATGTTGTGGAACAGCTCAGAGACACAGAGATTGAACAATGGCAAGGACCTCCAGCAGGGACTGCCAGCATGTGCTGGCCATCTGTGTCTTCTGCTTCATTTGAATGTACCCTAAGGTTCTTGTCCTGGACATGGAGTTCTTGCAGTATCAGTGTGGAGAGGTGAAACCTTCCAGAGGTGATCGGATTCTGGGGATGTGGCTCAAGAGTAGAATGTCTGCCTAGCATGTGTGAGGCCCTGGGTTCAGGCCCCAGCATCTCAAAAGAAGAAAGATGATAAGATCATGAGGGCTCTGCCTCTCAAGTGCACTAATACTGCTTTGAAGGGATGAGACTTATCATAAAATGCCAGCTGTCCTAGTTAGGTTTTCTATGGCTGTGACGACACACCAGACCAAAAACAAACCAGGGAGGGAAGAGTTTATTTGACTTGCGCTTCCATATCCTAGTCCATCACTGAAGGGAGTCAGGACAGGAACTCATGCAGGCCTGGAACACAGACACAGGAGCTGATGCAGAGGCCATGGAAAGGAGCTGCTTCCTGATTTGTTCCTCATGGCTTGCTCAACCTGCTTTCTTGGAGACCTCAGACACACCAGCCCAGGGGTGGTCCCACCCACAATGGGCTGGGCCCTCCTCCAGCGATCACTAGTTAAGAAAATGCTTACAGTCAAATCTTACAAAGACATTTTCTCAATTGAAGTTATCTCCTTTCAGACATCTCTAGTTTGTGTAGAGTTGACATAAAACTAGCCAGCATACCATTTTTCTGCATCTCTTTTGTATATGTGAATGCATATGTAATTATATGTAAGTATGTGTGTGTAGGGGGATATGTTTGCAAGTGTCTCAGTCAACTGTCTACCCCCTTTTTTTGAAACAGAGTCTCCTGGACATAGAAATCGTAAACTATTTCTGCTAAACAAAGAATTTCAGGCTTGGGCAAAGAGTGGGACCCTGCTCTTCAATGTCCCCTCCAAAATAAATAAATAAATAAATAAATAAACCTACTCAGATGTAGAGTCTGCCATTTGTGTCCCCAGTGCCACAGGGCTGAGTTTAGACATGAACCCACCTTTTTTCAAGAAGTCAGTTGTCCCATTATGAATAGCCATAAACTGTACTCTCCCAACCCAACCCCCAGCACCCAGCTTCCTATAATTCTACTTCTCAAGTTAGTATTGCTAGAGATCACCCACTCTGAGATGCTGTTCCTGGGGTGATACATTGAGAGCAGAATGAAAGACGAAGAATGTAGGACCTTGCTCTCCCACCCCAACAGAAGCATCTGCATCTCTGGGTCTTGGGATGAAGACCCAAGGAGCTGTCTTTATAAGGGCTGCAGCTCCACTCAGCTCTGGTTTTGAAGAGAGGGAAGGGCTGAAAGGCAGTAAGTAAGGAAGTGGTGTGTGATCCATGTGCTGCTGTCAGGACATTGTATGAGTTTGGTCTTGGAAGGGTGAAGAGTTATACATTCACCCAAATTTACAAAGTCTCTGCTTTGTGTAGCAGAGCACACATGTTCCAGGTGCTAGAAATAAGACTGCCAATGCAAGCTATGAAAATTTGTACCTTCAGTAAGTTTACATTTTAAACTGTGATAAACAGCATGTTAGAAAATGAGAATACTGGGATGGTCCACTGCTGAACACACAACACATTTTGGTTGCAAGACAGAGAAATCAAGCTGGAAGTGACTGAGAATGTCCTTTCTGCTGGCTAAATTTTATAGTCTTGAAATGTGCAACACACACCATAGGGGTGGGGAGGAGCCATCAATTGCTGTGGGACTATGCTCTTGTACACTGTAAATATTTGTCACTGTAAATATTGATCTAATAAAATGATGATTGCCCAGAAGCTAAACAAGAAGTAGAGGCTGGACAACCAGACTAGGAGAATTCTAGGAAATGGAAAAGCAGAGAGAAGACACAGATCAGACACAGAGAAAGAAGACAAGAATGCTGAACTGAAGCAAAAAAACCACATGGCTAAACATATTTAGAATCATGAGTGAGTTTAAAAGTAAGAGTTAGCAAGTAACAAGCTTGAACCAGAGGCAAAATAGTTTGTAATTAATATAAGCCTCTGCATGTTTCTTTGGGACTGAATGACGGTAGGACTGGCAGGGCAGGACAGAGAAACTTCTGACTACAACCAATGATATCACTCAGTGGCACACCCTGCATGCTGCAATAAACCAGTCAGGAAAGAGGTACTCACGCTTCAAAAGTGGCATGAAGGTCATGAGGATAACCGATTGATTTTAATTGGATTTGAGCCACAGTAGGAACTCAGACCTGCTACCATACACATGGTAACATGCTTATGTTTAGAATAGCCATAGGCCGTACCTACAACTGTTGCTTTAAGTGTGTATGTTGTTAAACATTTATGTTTAGATAGGCAGACAGACAGATAGATAGAATGAATGTTGGCCTCAACCTCAGACCAAAGAAACTTCTCTTTTCAGTGGTCATCAGTTAATGCAGAGTCCCATAAGTGGCCAAAACATTAGGAATAATAGATATTGAGTGCTCAGTGCTAACTGAGACCTCTCTATCAGTCATTCCCCTACGGCTCAGGCAACACCAGGAAAGAGAGGGTGGAAAGAATGTAAAAGCTGGAGGATGGGGAGGAGGGTTGTGAAATGCTGTCTTCTGGACACGGCACAGCCATTGCACACATAAACTCATGGTGCTATGGCTACCTGCCAAGTTCAAGCCAACGAGATTAGTCAGCATTCCAACAGGCAGCACTGATTGACCCCCAGTGTGTTACTAAAAAGGAAAGAAAAAAAGGAGAAATGAACCCTGTGTGCCATTTAAAAACAAACAAAACCAGGCATAAAGTAGGGAGGGGGCATGTTATGGGTACCTGGGGGAGGGGGAGAAGAGAGTTAGGATGGATATGATGGAGATGCATTGTTTACATATATGGAAGTGTCAAAGAATAGATAAGAGATATTAGATTAAGAAAATGGAGGGTAATAAAGCAAGAAAGTGGGACAGAAAAGTCCAGCTGTGGAGACTGAGGCAATGGCTTAGTTAGTGGAATCCCTGCCCAGCCAGTGTCCATAAGGCCCTGATTCAGACCCCAGAAACCAAGCATGGTGGCTCAGGCCTCTAGTCCTAACACTTGGTGGAGGAAGAAGAATAAGAAGTTCAGGTCATCTTCAGCTACACAGTGAGTGTGAAGCCAGCCTGCTGTACCTGAAACCATGCCTCCAAAAGAAAGGAGGGGGAAGGGAAAGAAGAAAAACCCACCTGTGCACCATGGCCCTAGACTTACTCCTAGCTTCCTGAAAGGCCGAGAGAAGGAGATCACAAATTCAAGGCCAAGCCAGGCATGATGGCAAATGCCCTTAAACCCAGCACTAAGTAGGCAGAGGTAGGCAGATCTCTTCTAAGTTTGAGGCCAGCCTGGTCTACAGAGAATGTTCCAAAACAGCCAGCGATACATAGAGAGAAATCCTGTATCAAAACAAAAAAAACAAGTTCAAGGCCTGACTGGACTAAATAGCAAATCACTGTCTCAAATTAAAAAAAAAAAAAAGCAAGAATTGTTCTAATGAAATCACTGGGAGAGCCTCTCTGAGAATCAGCTAATGGAACCCTAAATAAGGAGATGAAGCAAAGCTTGGAAACAACATAAGAAAGGTCCTCCACAGCCAGAAATCCGGAGGGTAAAGGTTGAATGGTAAAACTGTTTCACGTGTCCAGGGGGCATGAAGAAGGAAGGAGCCCAACAAAGGGTAGAGGATGGCAGGAGAGAATGAGAACAGTCCACAGCTTCTTCTGTCACTGCAAAGAGAAGTTCTTCCTAGGAGTGGGATGGAGAGACTCCTGAGGGTCCGGACTAGAGTGGCATGATCTGAGGTAGACTAAAAGCAGGTAAGGGAAGAACAGCCCTGGGCAGTGTCTACTACAGAAGTCCAGGCAAGGGATGCCAGGGCCTGCCGAAAAGAGCTGTTCTGTGGCTCGGTGGTAAACTGGGGACAATTCTGGCTATGTTCTTGAAGCAGAGATGATAAAACAAGCAAAGTGTTGCATGGCCTTCAGGCTCAGGCTGAGGGTGGCATCTCAAGCTTGCTGGGATGTCAGCATCGTGGGCACTAACCTCCTCTCCTCTATCTGCCTCTGTTTCAACCCCGTCAGCTGTTTCAGGGCAGCTTCTCGCTGCTGCACATGTCTTGCCTCATGTGCTCACACCACTGTCAGTGATACTGACATTAACTCACTGTTTCCATTGTATAAGATTTTTTCCCCTCCGAATCACCTTAGTTAAGTGGCAATCCAACATGACAAGCTTTGACTCTTCTCATAGCCTGAGAGTCAAGCAAATACGCTAGCCTGGGAAAAGGCAAGGGCAGAGCTTGCCATAAAATACTGTCTAGACACACAGTGAGCGTCTCAGGGTGGAAGGCATGGAATCTGAGGCTGGTATGCTGTGGGCCCCTGTGCCTCGGCAAATACTCTTAACTGATCTGGGATATCTCTATAGGAATAGGTTCCAATTTCCAGCTGGCAGAGTGTCTGAGACCAGAAGCTCATCAGTATCTTCCAGGGTCCATCCGCCACCTCTCAAGCCTGGGTTCAGAGCACTGGGCCTTGATCCTGTGCAGGCACCACATTTCTTTCTCTTAGAGCAGTAGCCCACATCATTACCCCAGAAAAAGCATTGCCCCGAGTGTAATAGAATGCCAGGATAGACAGTGAGCTTGTCTGTACAGCTTGGTTACTGTAACCATGAGCATCTGTGTACACCAAGTTTCCATTTTTGCTACTTCTCGGTAGATATTTATTGTTGTGTCATGTCATAATTTTGTCTCACTCTTTTTTTTGTTTGCTTGCTTTGCTTGTGAGACAGGGTTTCTCTGTGTATCCTGGCTGTCCTGGGACTCACTCTGTAGATCAGGTTGGCCTTGAACTCAGAGACTGGCCTGCGTCTGCCTCCTGAGTGCTGAGACTAAAGGTGTGTGACATCATCGCTTGGCTTCTGTTTTGTTAGGCAGTCTCCAAAATATGTGTCATGGCTTCATCATTTCCAGGGCAGTGTGCAGGCTCCAACTTCTCCACTTCCATCTTCCCTAGATGTAAAGAGGTAGTTCACATTGGGTTTGATTTGTGTTTATTTTAGTATATTTTGGGTGCCTTCGGATGATTTATCCATCTTCTTTGGAGAAATGTCTAATCATATTATTTGCTCATTAAAAACAAAATTATTTTTTTTGGAAGGGGGAGGAGACAGAGTGTTGTATTCCTTGCCTAAGTTTGCCTCAAACTCCATATGTCGAAACTAAGAATGACCTAGAGCTTCTGGTCCTCCTGAGGGCTGGAATTACAAGTGTGCACCACCATACTTGATTTGTGAGGTTCTGGAGTTAGATCCCAAGCAAGCATTGTGCAAACTAAGTTACATGTTGTGTGGAGGGGGGGTAGGGGGGAGGGAGGTGGTCTGCTTGTGTGTGTACACTGTATGCTGCCATAGTCACCCTATGCATGCATGCGGAGAGGCCCAGGGGTCAATGTCAGATGTTTTCGTCTTCTCTTCCCACTTAATTTTTTAATTTTTAAATTCTACTGGTTGATTGATTGACTGTACAGGGATATATGTGCCTGGTGTTTGTGTAGAGGTCAGAGGACGGTTTGCCTCAGACAATGGTTATTTCCTTCCACTGTACAGGTCCACTGAGCTGAACTCAGCTCACCAGATTAGCAGCAGGTACCTTGGTCTGTTGATTAATCTCTCCAGTGCCCCCCCCACTTTATTTTCTGTGATAAGGTCTCTCAAAGAACCTTCTCAGCTAGACAGGCTGGCCATGGAGCCCCCAGGGCTTTTCTGTTTGCTTTGGCTCTAGCACTGGGCTTATAGGTACAGCCACCACACCCAACGTCTCTGAGTGGAGGGATTCAAATTTATTTCCTCACGCTAGCCGGCACTCTGTTCATGGAGCCATCTCTTCAGCACCTACATTGTCTTTTTATTGAAGAGCTGAAACTGGGGAGCTGGAGAGATGGCTCAGCGGTTAAGAGCACCGTCTGCTCTTCCAGAGGACCCGGGTTCGATTCCCAGCACCCACATGGCAGCTAACAACTGTCTGTAGCTGTAGTTCCAGGCAAACACCAAGGCAAATAAATAAATAAATAAAGTTTAAAAAAAAAAAAAGAGCTGAAACTGTTCTTCGTCTACTGTGGATGCAAGTCCCTTTCGAAGTACACAAGCTGCCAAACTGTCCCTTGTCCTGTGGGCCATTCTCTCACTGTCCTGGTAGTGTGTTTAGGATCACAAAAGACTCTCATAAAGTCCCACTTGTCTACTGCGTGGCCATGAGAGCCTCTGGGGTCATATCTAGGACATAAGTCGTTTTCTCCCTGTTCAGATCCTTTCCATCTGCTGAGTTCCAGATCTTTCCTTGTGTCTGCAAGCCTTGTTTCTAATGCTTACATCTTGAACAAATTTATCCTGTCTCAGATAACAAATTCCCCAGGGGTAGTGACCAGCTCTGAAAAAGCAAGCCAACAGTATGCAATTAATTAAAGCTTTTAATGATGGCTGATGATGATCAAGGGTCACCAAGTTCTCTCTTGGGTCTATACTGTCCTATACCATACTATACTATACTATAAGAGGCAGTGACCACAAACTCCATGATGTGTGTGTTGAGGGGTGCTAATATTCACCCAAGAAAAGGAATAAATTGCTGCTACTGATACGGTACGGAAATGAAATGGTATAGAAAACATTAGGGTAAGTGCAAAAGCCATACAGAAAAGGCTATTAATTTATTTGTTTGTCTATTTTAGGATTCTACTTAAATGAATGTCTGAAAGAGGCAAGTTCATTGACCCAGAGATCAATCTGCTGATTGCAAGTTCTGAGGGTATTGGGACAATGGCTACTGACTGCTTAATGGGCATGGATTTTCATTTGAGGCTGAACATGATCTGGAATTTAACAGTACTAATTTAACAGTACTAAGTGCTGCCCAACCCATGACTATACCAAGAAACTCTTTAAAGGGGCCACTCTTCTGCATGTGAATTCTATATCAAAAGAAAAAGAAGACTGGGGAACTGCCAGGGTCACAACAGGAAGTGTCTCTTCAGCGCCCCCTATGGGTGGGTATGGTTTTTTGTTTTGTTTTGTTTTTTATCTTGAGCTGTGCTTAAGGATGCAAATAGCCAGGGTGGTAGCACTAGAGCCTTGTCACAGTAGCTTGAGCAAAAGAGAAAGCTGCTACAAGGCTGGGTGTAATGGTTCCCATGGGTGCAGGACATTCGAGGGAGAAGAAGCTGAGCGGGAAGCCACTTGGAGGCACAGCATCCTTCCTCAGCTGGTTCTATTTAAATTTCCCTGAGTGTGGCTGCCGCTGTCCTACAACTGTCACATCCTCATGCCTGCTTGGAAGTCTTTCTTTGCTAGCCTAGAAGCTGAGTGTCACCAGACACCTGATCTTGACTTGATTCCAGTGCTAGGAGATCTAGACCAGCCAAGCTTCTGAAATCATTCTCTTGGCCAAGCATCCACCCAAACCATGTGGACCTCTGAATGGGGTGGGGAAGAGTTGTCCTTTATCCTTTGGTTGTACCATCAGGCCATAGGAAAGGCATGGCTTAAAACCAGCAGCTGAATCTCTGTTTTCTGCTTCTCTGGGGGGCTCATGCGAAGTGAAGAATCTGAAGGGAGAAGTGGACCCTGTCCAGCTTAGGCTGTGAGCTCTATGGAGACCCAGGGGACAGAGGAGAAGAACTGACTATTGTGTTTTCCTGCATAGCCTCCGACTGTGTTCTAAATATTTACCCTTATATCCTTATATCCTTAGGTAGTACAGCTTTCACCCTCCATCAGTTTCTTTTTTGAAGCAGATGGAGGCCACTGAAAAGATCTAAAAGTGGTCAGGGGACTGAGTATAAGTGAAAATGGGATGCCCTAACTCAATTTGAGTGCCTACAGAACAATTCCCAGTGCCAAAGTTTCAGGTAACATCTTAGAAGAGGGTACAGAAAGAGTGGAAAGCCAGAGGATCAGGCTAACTGCTTCTGGCTAGTATCTTCTAGAAATGGCAGGGATGCTTATACAAGATCATACCAGTTGACATATCAACATGGATGGGGAAAGTTTAACAAGGCTCCACACTTAAATGAAGAGCTAGAGGCAACTGGTGGCTGTTGAGGAAGAGATAACCAGTTTTCTTTAGAAAAGAGCCCTCAGATAGATTTGCCAGTTCTAAGTGATCAGTACTATGTAAATACATGTACATATGACAACACTAACTGGATTCAGTAGGTTGTGTACACACACACATGTATGTGTATGTGTACACGTGTGTGTGTGTGTGTGTGTGTGTGTGTGTGTGTGTGTGTGTGTAGCAATAATTGTATTAAAAGAGGTAATGAATTTGAGAGGGGATGAGGGAGCATGGGAAAAATTGAAGGAGAAGGAAGAGTAGAAATGATGTAAATACAGTGAACTTGTGCATGAAATTCTGAAAAAGAAAATTAAAAAGAGAAAGACAGGAGAGGACCTGAAGGGAGGGTGAGGTGGTAGGGTAATTGCAAGTGGTGACACCGTGTTTCAGGACTGGAAGAATTGCTGAGGAGCACTTCTGGGGAAGGGCTGCGGCAGGCTCCTGTTTCCAGTGCACCCCACAGATGCTTTTCCCAGAGGAGAGGCTCCGAGAACTTGTCCCCGTAGAACAAGGCTTTCTTGAGGATGCTTCAGAAGTTTGGTCCCTTTCTGTGTGCACTGTGCCTTCCTTTATCCATCTCTTTATGAGATGGTGAGGAGTCAAGGCCAGGGTTGGTGTGGGGTCTGAGTGCATGTGGCCAGACTGGGGCTGCTTAGATTCAGCAAGGGATGCCACAGAACACATAATCACCCTAGACACGGGAGGTCCTGTGGGAGCTGGTGTAGGAATGTGACTTAGAGTTCACACCCTCCAAATCAGCACAGTCATAAGGGAACTGGGCTCCTCCCTGTAATGGAGGCCATTTGGTCCTGAACAGTATACTGCAGCTGGCCTGAAGACTGACCAATGCTTTAGAGGATGAACCTCACCCATTAGCCCTGTAAATCCTTGTAGACTGGCCAACAGCAGCTCCAGAGTTAAGAAGAGTACCAGCTGGACCCCAGAGGAAATCTATTCAGGAAGTGAGGCAGGAAGGGCAGAGCAAACCTCAGCAGAGAACAGACAGCTCTGAACCCTTCTTGTTGATCTTCCTGAAACTCCTTGAAGTGGGCACTCTTACCGTAACTTCCTACTTTACAGGAATGGAAACTGAGGCACAGAGTCAAGTCCTTTGTGTGGCATCTCACTGCAACTTCATGGTCAACTCTGACTATGACCCAGGCTACAATCCGCACTCCTAAACTCATTCCCATGAACTCTTGGCAGCCAGTGGAAAGACTGCTGTGCAAATGGTGGGTAACTGTGATCCCAGGAGGAGCCATGTATGCTGGCTGGGAATTCACTGGCACAGGCTTGAGGGCAGTGGGAACATTACCTAATCCTCCTCAGTAATTGGTTAAATAGCTATGGACTCATCCTAGAAACCAGATTTTCATCCCATCCTTCCCATGGGAGCAAAACCTCCAGCGTGTTTTCCAAAGAAGAAGGAAAGAATAACTGGGAAGGCTCTTACCCAGCAGAAAACAGCTTGATGCTGCAGGAATGATGGTGGAAATAAACCCCAAGAGAAGCATCGACAGGCTGGAAGACCCCCAAACTGGGCTCTGAAGAGCACTTGGCAATCAATTTTTTTCCCATGGAAGACAGTTTTGGGCTGTTCAAAAGGTGTTTCATTTGGAAATCTGAGCATTCAAAAAACTGAGGCAGGAGGATTATTGCAAGTCTGAGTCCAGCCTGGTCTGCATAGCTGGGGTTACATACTGAGTCTCTATTTAAAAACAAAACAAAATACCAAGCGAAGCATGGTGGCACATGGGTCTAGTCCCAGCACTCAGGAGGCAGAGGCAGATGGATCTATGTGAGTTCAAGGACAGTCTGGTCTTAAAAACAAAGACCAACAAAGAAACCAAAGTCTCAGTTGGCCGCAGGGAGGTCACGGGACACTTCAGGTCTGAATCTCAGGAACAAGGCATGATTGCTCATAGTAGTAATCCCAGTACTTGAGACTCATAGGCAGGAAGAAAGTCAGTTAGGCTACAGATCTTATCTCAAAAAGATGTAGAGAGTGTGTGTGTGTGTGTGTGTGTGTGTGTGTGTGTGTGTGTGTGTGTGTGTTTAAGAATAATAACAGAAAGGGGAGCTGGAGAAAAAAGAGAAGGAGGAAAGAACTAGAAAAAGAAAGACGAGGAGGAGGAAGTGGAGAAGGAGGAAACAGAAGAGAGGGAGGAAGAAAAGGAGGAAGATGAGGAGCAACAAGTCCTGCTGCTCCTGCTGCATGTATTTCCTCCCTACCTCTCTATGTGCACCCATTCCTTAGGCTGAGCCACATCCAGACAATACAGCCTTGAGACCTCCAGCTCATAATGCTGAGCCATGCTCCCTCCATAGGTCTGGGCCTACAAAGCCCTAAGCTTGGGCAAAGGTTTGAACCTTGAACCTAGCAGGGACAGGGGTGGAGATTTGTAGCACAGAGTGTTCTTATATGCCTGAGATCAAAGAAAGCATGACTTCACTGATATCCTGTCTGTCAGCTAGGGTTAGGTTGGGGTGGCCATCCCCCTCCAAAGGATTCACATGCTCGAGGTTTGGCTCCAAGAGTGGTGGCACTGAGGCAGTGTGGAACCTTTAAGACTTGGGGCATAATCACACCATGGGGTACTTTCCAGGAAGGTTCTTTGGCTTTGGTTTATTATGAAGACACTCTATGCCTATAAAGACTGGCCTCTTTCACATATAAGTGACCTCTCTCTATTTTCAGCCACCTAGCCAAAGAGGCCCTTATCATAAGCTGAACAGAGAAGCCTGCCCAATAGTGTTCAACTGTCAAAGCACTAAGCTAAGGAAGTTTTTCATTATTATTATTATTATTATTATTATTATTATTAAACATTTAGGTTACTATGCAAAGTAATGGGTTTCATCCTAATAAGCCTCTCTTTTTTTTTTTAAATATATTCAGCCTTAGGCATTTTGTCGTATCTACAGAAAAAAAGCATAGGAGACTTCCTTAAGCCAAGGATATTCAAATTTGAGCCTCAAGGAATAGAAAGGAGGCCATTCACTGACTGAGGTTAGTAAATTGGATGCTGATACTTACTACCACTTCATCCCACTTAACAGGACAGTAAGAGACATGAACATATATAAGACTCACTAGAATAATGAAAATGGGACTACAAACCTGATGGGAGAAAGTAACTGGATTAGTGAGCTAAGGAAGCTGGCTGGTGATAAGCAGCAGCCTTTGAAGTCACAAAGCAGGCTGACTTACATTGTAGACTCAGCACAGGTTTTCTTTCTGATAGAGATAAACATGAAGGGGGGACCAGAACGGGAAATGATGGGTCAACTGTCTGTTTAGTTTCCCAAATATTGAAAACTTGTACTCACACAAAAATCTGGTCCACAAATTGTTCATATCATAATTGCCCACAACTGAAATTAACCAGTGTGTCCGTCCTGAAGTATGTGAAGGAGGAGAGGACTGTGATCCCTCCGAATGGATGAACAGACCTCTCAAGCCTGAAAAGATGTACACAAATCTTCCATGCATGTTGCTCAAAGAGCCAAGTTGGAAAGGCTGTGAACTGTATGATCCCTGACATATGACATTCTGAAAAAAGACAGAACTACAGAGAAAGAAATAAGGTCAGTGACTGCAAGTGGGAAGAGAAGATGGGTCAGCATAGGGGCATCTTGGGACTGTGGAACTATTTTTCATGATAATCTTACAATGCATTTGTCAAAATTCCATGGGGCATTACAGTACACAAAGAAAATACAACTGAATGTTTGTGATTTTTTTAATCATATTAGTAGATTTCAGGATGCAATGAAGATATGGCAATAAATAATCTATTTCAAGTTCTGAAAACTTCTGGGCTTGGTCTCAAAATAAAACAGGGTCTGATGAGATGGCTCAGTAGGTAAAGGGTCTAACCACTAAGCCTGAGGATTTGAGTTCAGTTCCTGGGACCCACATGTTACAAGAAGAGAACCAACCACTGTGGCATGTACACACACAACACAACATCCACACAAATAAAAGTAACAGGCTGGTGAGATGGCCTAGCAGTTTGCCACAGAGCATGACAATTTGAGTTTGATCCTAGGCTTCCCTCAGTAATGAACAGAAACCTGTAGGTCAAGCAAACCCTTTCTTCACCCAAGTTGATCTATGTCAGTGTTTTATCACAGCAACAGAAAGCTAACTAGAATCCCAGTCTTTCTAAGGACCTGGGTTTAGTTCCCAGCACTCATATGACAGTTTATAAGCATCTGTAACTCCAGTTCTGGAGGATCTGATGCACCCTCCTGGCTTCCTCAGGCACTAAGCACATATGTGGTGTACATATATATGTGCAAAGAAACCACTCATAGGAATGAAATAAAATAAATGGGAATAATAAATGCTCAAGGATGCCATCTTCAATCTGGACTTTCCTGGGTAATTCAATCAAAAGCTACTAGATGAACATGCTGGTGTATGTCTTTAATCCTACTGTTTGGGAGGCAGAGGTGGGCGGATCCCAGTGAATTTAAAGCTATCCTGGTTTACATAGCAAGCTCCAGGACAGCCAGGACTATGCAGAAAGACCCTGTCTCAGAAAACAAAACAGAAGCTACTACAGTTAAATTTCCTCAAACTCATTTGTTTGAACAGACTTCAAGTTAAAAAGCTGAATTTAAAAAAAAAAAAAAAACAAAACTTTATTTGTTTATTTATTTATTTGCCTTGGTGTTTGCCTGGAACTGGAACTACAGACAGTTGTTAGCTGCCATGTGGGTGCTGGGAATCGAACCCGGGTCCTCTGGAAGAGCAGACGGTGCTCTTAGCCGCTGAGCCATCTCTCCAGCCCCCAAAAGCTGAATTTTTAATGACAAGGAAATGCAGGGGTTTTTTATATTTGTTTTTTCTTTAAGATAGATTTTGCTCTATAGCCAAGGTTGTCCTAAAATTCATGATCCTCTTGCCTCTGCTTCCTGAGTGCTAGAATTAAAAGCTTTGAACTAATGTACCAGACTTTGAAGGTTTTCTAAAGTACAATATCATTTTAAGTTAACAAAAATAATACAATCATATTTTTATTATAAGAGGGCTGTTAAGGACTAAGGATGTGCTGTGCACTTGAGAGGCAGAGACAGGCAGATCTCTGAGTTTGAGGCCAGCCTTGTCTACAGAGGGAGTTCCATTATGGCCAGGGCTACACAGAGAAACCCTGTCTCAAAAACAGTGCCCCCACAAAGTAGATAAGGATGTGGCTCAGTTGCTGGAGTACTTGCCTATCATGCATGAAACCCTAGGTTTGACCCCAGCACCACATAAAGCCAGCATATAATCAGGAACTGTAGCATCTGCTTGTAATCATAACACTTAGGAGACAGCCCTGGGAGAGTTTCTCCTGACACATCCCAAGCCAAACTCTCCATATCACCCTCCAAGTTCCCTTGACAGCTTACTAAACTTTGAACCCTTGGTGGCTTTTGTAATCCAAAGTTCCAAAGTCCTTCCATGATCTCTCCCACAACACATGGTCAATTCTGTCATAGCAATACCCCATGACCTGGTACCCATTTGTCTTAGTTAGACCTTCTATTGCTGTGATGAAGCACCATGTCCAAAAGAAAGACAGACAGTAGTTCCCGTTGATCCTTGGTTTTGTTTTCCAAAGAGTGTTATCGCTGATCAGCCACCTTCCAAACATATTAAATAGAAAATTCTAGAATAAATAGTTCAGGAATATGGAATAACATGCACTATAGTATATTGTTAAAACTTGTCATTTGTCTGTGTTCATCTTCTACCAATCTAGTAGAAATTCGACTTTCCTCCAGGCCAGTGAATGTGATGGGAGCCATGTGCCCCACGTAAGGTGTGCTGCTATCTGAGAGTTCTAGCATCATGAAACTTGCTGGGTCGCAGTTCCACAGATACGGGAGGCCAACTTACTAGATAGAAAGTAAAGGAAATAAGCAAATAGAAAGGTGCTTAGCACAACAAATTAAAACAGCAATAGCTCACTACCATAACTCTCCTAGAATGGCAAACCTCCAAACACCACAGCACCAAATGCTGCTAAGCATGGGTGGGGACAGGAACTCTCACCCCCTGGTGGTGACAGAGCAAGGTGGCACTTTAGAAGATATACCCACCATTTCTCACTAAGTTAAACCAACTGACTTGAAAATTATGTCAACTCAAAAATCTGTACCCAAGTGCTTGTAGCTACTTTTACTCATGGTTGCTCCATGCTGGAGGTAGCCAAGGTGTCCTTTGACAGATGAGTAGATAAACTGTGGTACATCTGGACAATGAATGAGTACTGGGATTATAGGCTTAAGCTACCACGCAAAACTTTAAAAAAAGAAAAGAAAGGGAAGGAAGGAAGGAAGGAAGGAAGGCAGGCTGGACTGAATAATTATCTAGGAGAGATGAAAGCAAACAGGGTGAAAGGCTGAGGCAGAGAGATGCCCACCAGGCCCAACGTCTAAGTATTCATAGCACCAGAAACCAGAGATCAGAGTGAAGAATAGAAAGAGAAACCACCCCAAAATAACTCAACAGCATCTCCCAGACACAATTGCTATGCGTTCCTGATCAGCACGAGTCTCTGGCAAAGGCTCTGCTCATGGGGAGAAATAGATCTGTGCCTAGAAGATGACAAAGACAAGGTGCTGGGGACACATGGGGACCAAAAGAAAGTCCTAACAATTTTGGAAACACAGCCCTGACTAGAAACAGAAGCAAGTCAGCAGCCCAGCGTCAGCTCTATAAGAAAGGGCTGGAATGCAATGTCTAAAAGGAATCATTCCCAAGCATTCTAGTCGTGTAGAATTTTACTCCCGGCTCAGCCAAGACATCAATCAAGTTTGAGGGTGGAAAAATAATCTTTGGATATCTACCTCATTCACTGCTTTAAAAAAAAAAAATCACTAGTTAGGGTCATGTCCCACCAAAAATGGGGCTCTAAGCTGAGAAAGAGCAAGGGCTGGGGTCTAGGAAGCAGGAGCTCAAAAACAAGAGAGAAGGAAAGGGAAGGAAAGAGGATCCCTGTGGCTGACCCTGAATAGGGCAGGACAGCTGCCAACTGGCAGGAGGGGAGGGGCCACAGAGGAGAGGGCCGGATTCCCAGATGCCTCTGAAAGAGGACAGATTACACAATTGTGTGTGTAGGGGGTGGGGGTGGGGACAACAAACTTGGACAAACAATTCAAAACACATTCGAGCAAAATCATAATTACTAATTTCACAAGAAAAAGCGACTGTGGTGAAATTGTCTAAGCAATGAATACTGTTTATGTAATCATGATAGATATAAATCCTGAAAGTGACTCTCTTGTTAGGACACAGTCATAATGGGGGCAAGCACACAGGAAATGTGTGTGTGTGTGTGTGTGTGTGTGTGTGTGTGTGTAAGTGCGTGTGTAAGAAGCAGACAAAGAGACAGACAGAGGATAAGGATGGAGGATGTGTGTTTAAGCCCCGCCCTTTATCTCACATGGTTAAAAAAAAAAAAAGTCAATTGGGAAGGCTTAAAATGGAAACTTCAAAAGCATTAATGCAAACAAGTTGTTTCAATGGAGAGATGGAGATAAAACCCAAAAAACTGTTTTAAAAGGGATTGAGAGTGGTCACCTCCTGCTTGTTCACAGAGTGGGAAGGGGACACACCAGGGTAGGTAGCTGGGTTTGTTGTAGTAAAATAATGAATTGTCTGTTCAATTGTGAACCCTCTCATTTGCCTCACTCATTCTCTACTAAAGCATAAATCACCATCCAGCTACACTGCTCAGGCAAAAAAAGAAAAAAAAAAAAAAAAAAAAAGAGGCCTCCAAACTGAGAACCTCCACAGCTAACAAAGATCTCTTCCCTCATCCCTTCTCCACATTTCCTACCTCTTTGGACCGCCCTCACCAGTTCATTGTTTTTCTTTTGAGTTAGTTCTCTGAGGAGGAAGGTCAGGTTTCTTTCTGAAAGTCTTCTCCAGCCCTGCTGACTCCAAGACATAAGTCTTTCAGTGATTTAATTCAATCCAGATGGAAGGCTCCACGTGGTACTTGAACATGCCTTGGGGAGTGTGCTGAGATTTGTAGATAAGCTTTGGGATGAGGGAGGAAGTCGAGGGTGGCAGAGTACATGGGCCAGGGATGGGAGAGACCCTTAGGGATGAGTTTGGACCTGATGAAGCAGCCTCCTCCACAGCTGTCAGGCCTGTGGCCAGGATTTGATCCTCTGGCCACCAAACCAGCAGCTTAGCATCCTCTGAGGTGTGCACACTCCACTGCTCGAATATTGTCAAATACCTGATGGCCAGTGATTGGTGGCTACACGCAGACTTCTCTTTGAGGAGGTCAGTTTGGCAAATGAGATGGTAAGATGGATAGACAAACTAACAAGCAATGTCAATGATACTGTGGGAGAGACATAGTTATGGAGAACTTGACTCCAGGCTAATGGTTGGTATAGGCCAGGGAAAGGAGCTGTGTGTGAGGGACCCACTGGGTGGAGAAAATAGCAGTTGTCAAAGAGGGGTGGCCTGAGTGACGACGGTGAGTCACCAGGGTGGGAGAAGGGCTCTTGAGGCTGTGTGGGACATCCCCTGGCCCTTCCTACCCCAACTTTTATGACCTCTGTCTCTTGACCTCAGCCTCTTTGTCTATTGATGGGGATGGATAATCATTATCAAATCTAAAAACAAGCAAACAAATGAAAACAATGCATTACATTTGTATATGTGTGTGTTCAAGGTGTGTAGAGGACACGTTAGTCTCTTCTGGAATCAGTTTCCACCTTTTATGTTAAGCCAAGATATCTCACTTGTCTGATCAGAATGAGATGATAATTCTGCTAGTCTAGCTAGACTGCTTGTTCTGGAAATCCCTCCCTCTGTTTCAGGAGCACTGAGATTAAAGGCAGCCTGTCGCATCTGCCTGGCATTGAAATGGGTGCTGGGGATCCAGATTCTAGCACATCAAATGCTTTACTCACTGTGTGGTCATTTCCCCTAGTTCCTAAAGTATATTTTCCTTTAAAAATTTTGAGGGCTTGGTGGTGGTGGCACATGTCTTTAATCCCAACACTTGGGAGGCAGAGGGAGGCAGACCTCAGTGAGTTCAAGGCCAGCCTGGTTTACAGAGTGACACAGAGAAACTCTGTCTTGCAAAGCCAAAAGAAAAAAATGCATTTATTTTTATTTATTTAGGTGTGTGTGTGTGTGTGTGTGTGTGTGTGTGTGATGTGTACATGAGTGAAGGTACTCCATGAGGTCAGAAGAGGGCATCAGATTATCATGTTGATAAATTTGTTTCTTAAGCCAAGCCTCATGACTCTTGATTTCACTTCTGCTGGGTAACTTATTTTGACCACTTGTATTTTTGCTTATGTGGGAAGTTAGCCTCTGTAAATCTAAACAGAATGCTTGTGGTGAATTCAAGTGCAGATCCACTTGCCTGTGTGTGAGTATTTGGAGGACAAAGGTTGACATATGAGTATCTTCCTCAATTGTTTCTACACCTTATTTTTAAGCCAGGGTCTCTTACTGAATATGGAGTTGGCCGTTTTGGACATACTGATTGGCTCAGGAGCTTCTGAGACCCGCCTGTCTCCTCATCCTGTGCTGGGGTCACAGACATTTGTCACCATGACTGGTTTCTATCTTAAGGAAGATCTATCTGCAAGACTACCCTCCAAGTGGTCTCCCCAACTGGGTCCAATTTTTGATTTGCCAGTTTTAAAAAATGAGAGTGAGAATTTAGCTCATCCAGATGCCTTCCTCTTCTGCTCTCTGTCCCATCACATGCTCCATTACATGCTCCATCGCTGATGTATCTGTCTCTTTTACACTATCAGCTGTATTTGGACATCTTGACAATACGCTTGTGTTTCTATTTCCTTTCTTAAAATTGTTATATCTTGTCAGTATCTCAAAAAACCCTAATGAGAATTAGGCTATTAATTCTTTTGCCTTTTCTTTTTTGTTCTTAAGATTTATTTATGTAGCCAGTTGGCAGGGTCGCATGCCTTTAATCTCAGTATTCCGGAGATAGAGGCAGGTGGATCTCTGTAAATTTGAGGCCAGCCTGGTCTACAAAGTGAGTTCCAAGACAGCCAGGACTACACAGAGAAACCTTGTCTCAAAAAATAAAGCAAAACAAACCAACAAAAAGATCTATTTATATATTTTGTGTGTGCACATGTGTAGGTGTGTGTGTGGCCATGTCAGAAGAGGACATGCCTGTCTTCCTTTATCACTCTCGGCCTGTTAGTTTGAGGCAGGGTCCCTCCTGAACCTAGGGCTTGGGTTTCAGGAGACCAGTAGGACCCAGCAATCCTCTGGTATTCTCCCTGCCTGGAGCTGGGATTACAAGCACAGATGTCTATTGTGTGACATAGGTGTTAGCACCCAAACTCAGGTCCTCAGAGATGCACAAGTGCTCTTAACCTCTAAGCCATCTCTCCAGACCCCAACTTTTCTTATATTTTTGCTTTAGCTATTTTTTGTCTAATACATTATTCTAATTATATGCTAGTATAATATATTTATATAATTATAAGTTATATAATACATAATTATAGCTATATTTTTATGTTTGAATGTCTCATTAGCTATACACTTAGGTCTTATATTATTAAGATCATTAATATTTACACTTGATTCTTTAATCATTACTTAGTAAACTAAGCATCTATACTTGTCTGTTTGTTACTTCAAAAAAATAGAAAACAGCTGGGCATGGCGATGTACATTTGCAGTCACAGTACAAGGGAAGCTGAAGCAGGAGGATCTCAAGTTCAAAGTCAGCTTCGACAGCATAGCAAAACTTTGTCACACAAAAAATTAAAAGTAATATTATACTGTTATGATTGTGTAACTATTATTTATTATATAATACAAGTGCTTTAATTAAATTTCTTTTACTGTTAACTTGTAGTTTATAATTTCTCTCATGTTATCTTATTCCTCTCTATTTCTTACATCATCTAGTTTTTTAAAGATGGTATAAAATCTATAAAATTTCTGCATTCCAGAACTACATTTTTGTTGTTATTGTTTTGTTTCTTGAGACAGGGTTTCTCTGTGTCACAGCCCTGACTATTTTGAAACTCATACTGCAGACCAAGCTGGCCTCAAACTCACAGAGAGCTGCCTGCCTCTGCCTCCCAAGTGCTGGGATTAAAGGTGAGTGCCACCACTGCCTGGCCTAGAACCCATTTTTGTGGAAACATTTTTGTCTGTTTTCCTCACAGTTGTGCGTGCTCAATATACTGCCTTAGATTTGTAATCAGAACAATTCTTTATCTCCCAAGACTATTTTGAAATTCAGTTATACCTAGAAGGACCACATTACACTTAAAATTATTATTTTTATTTTTATTTAAAAGTTGTGACTCTTTCCATACAGATGACTATCCAACCTCTGTCCACTCTTTAGACTCACTTGTTCCCTATATATTAGCATCTCTGAACCCTAAAACTTCCTTTCTCTCTGTGCTCTCACCCCACTAGCCCTTTGAAAAGTCTCAGGAGGGCAGGCAGCTTACTGCATCACTGGCTGTTCCTTCATAAATAGGAAGATGGCATGTTCTTCACAGAGGACATTCCTCATTCTTCCTGCTGTGGAGGTTGCTGTCCCTCACCATCCTGATAACACTGCTTGAAGGCAATGCCTACAGATGTCCAAAGGTCCCAAGCTGTCCAACTCAGAGCAGGCTGTGTTCTTATAACCCTTCAATCCTTGAACCACCACAGGGCCTAGTATACAGGATAATACCAACAGCACTGCCCTTTTATTTAAAATATCAGGTCCTAGGGTCAGAGAGATGATAGCTGAGTGGTTAAGAGCATATGCTGCTTTTGCAGAGGAGCTGAGTTCTGATCCCAGCACCCAGGACCTGGTTATGACTCATTTCCAAGGGATTCTAATGCTGCTGAGCCCTGCAGGCACTTGTACTCAGGTACACACACACACACACACACACACACACACACACACACACAGAGAGAGAGAGAGAGATTTAAAAATCAAATCCAATCAAATATTCAAATGACACAAAATGTTTAGGGAAGTCAGAACTAGCTATCAGTCTTACATCCTGTTGTAACACTGTCCCCAGGTGGATCTGTAACACAGCAGGTGTACACATCTCTGAATTCCTGCCCTGGCCCAAGGAAATAAGCTGGTGTAAAAAAGTTTTCACTTAATTACTCAAAGGTTTATTTTCCTCAGAAATTTTTTAATGATGATAGTATAGCAAACTTTGTACCATTGAATTTATCAAAGAGGTTTTCCTCCTTTTTAAAAATTATGTTGTTTTTATATCATTTTAATAATTAAATAAAAATATTTCTCAGGCTGGAGAGATAACTCAGAGGTTAAGAGCATTGGCTGTTCTTCCAGAAGTTCTGATTTCAGTTCCTAGCAACCACATGGTGGCTCACAACCATCTATAATGAGATCTGGTGCCCTCTTCTGACATGCAGACACAACACTGTATATACAATAAATACATAAATCTTAAAAAATTCATGACTTTTTGTCATAAAATTATTTGACATAATGATAGATGATTCTCATTTGAAGACTCCAAGAGTCACACTTTGGGCAAGCTGGAGTGCAGATTGAATAACATATTAAAGAGCAAATTAGCAAATAGAAATATAAGTTGTGGGCCAGAGATAAGAGTCACTGGCTAAAGGTGCTTTCCATACACACACAGACCCTGAATTGAATCCTTAGATCTCATAGTGGAAGGAGATCAATGTCTGAAAGTTATTCTCTGACTTCCACGAGCATGCTCATACACACACACACACACACACACACACACACACACACACACACACTCACACAGAACATACTCCCAAACATACATCACACACTAATACACAAACGCTCACCCGCATACATCACACACATCACACAGTCATATGCACACATTAGACACATGCATGCACATTGTATACCCACCTACAATAATAGCAATAATAATAAAAGTAAAATTTTTAAAAAAGTTAAATAAAAAGTTAAGAGCCTTATTGTGTATTTTTTTATGAACCAGATGTACAAGTTTTCAGGCTGACTTAGTCTGTTTTCTGTTAATATAATAGAACACCGAACAAGTTAATTTATAAAGTCCAAGCATTTATTTGGCTATTGTTTTAGAGGCTAGGGAGTCCAGCGCCCAACTGGAATCTGGTGGGGGCTTTGTGATGAGCCCCAACATGGTGGAGTACATCTCGGTGAGGCAGCTAACATGGTGGCTTCAGCTCTTTCCCTTTTAGTATTAACTTGACTGCCACCCTGAGGCCTCACCCTAGTGAGCTCATCTAATCAATCACTTGCTAAATATCTCATCTCCAAACGCCATGAACATGTGACTGAGGGTCAAATTTCTGACATATGAAGCTTCGAAGGACACATCCCAACTGTTGGAACCACTGTACTGGCTGATGGTAAATGGAAATCCAAGTGACCCTGACTTCAGGGGCAGAAGCTTTCCGTTCCCTCCGAGACCCTGATGTTCATTCTGCTGCTCTGGAGCATGCCTGTGTTCTGCAGTAGACAGGGTTGATGAATGAGATGAACTGGGCATGGGGTGGAGGGAGAGAAGGCCCCACCACTGGGGACTGAACTAGTGGGCTGGACTCTTGGGAGGTAGAATGAGTCACATCCTTTTAGTCTTTGGAGGCCTCTTTGGGGGAGGGGCACTTATGCTGTACACAAGAACAAAGGGAGAATAGAGAGCAGACCCCTTAACTGAGATGGCCGGGACTGGAACATCAAGAGCCATCAAAAGTCACCAAAAGTGAGCACTGCCTGAAGATGGATCCTCAAGAAGCCCCAAGTTAGGTATACTGCTGAGGTCTGGAATGTCTTCTTGAGGCAGATGAGCAGTGCTGAAGCCTGATGATGGGGACCAAGAAGGGAACCCCAAAGTCAGAGCGAAGGTGGTCACTAGTGTCTCTCTGCTGAGTGAGGTGTAAGGGTTAACATGAGGAAATGGATTGTAACATAATTTGGGGAAATGCTAGGCTTAGGTGTTTGGGGCAGGTTTCTTTACTACAGGATTTGAACCCCTATGTGAGCCAGAGATTGCTAGAAATCACTTGTTTTTTCAAATGACAGAACTTTTACTTCCCATACATGAGACAAAGAGGGAGAGAGAGTGTGTGTGTGTGTAGGACAGTACCAAGGGTTGAGATCATAGACAGCCTTCATTCCGGGTTGTCAGTCAGGCTGTCCTGTTAGAAGACCCACAACTGTGAGTGGTAGGTATGTAGATTTCTTCACAAGAGCCCTAGAGGCCACACCCTGAGACACTTCCAGGGAAGAGAATTGGAAGACAGCTCTTTTGGATAAGAGCCTCCTAGAATGTGGGAAGAGCTGAGCTGAGAGCCCAGAACCCTGTCATTCCCCTTCTGCTCAAATGGATCTTATGGGGCGGGGCGGGGGGGGGGGAGAGAGACACGACACGACACTGAACTCGGCGTTTGCCCAGCTAAGTGACCCAAGCAGAGACGCCGGTCCTCCCCTACTGTCCAAAGCCGGTACTGCAGACCAAGCTTACCGACCTGGGGTGCCTGGCATCCCTCTGCCCCTGCTTGTAGGGAAGTAAGCAAGCAAATTCAGCTCAGCCTCCTCCTTCAAGAACTTCTTAAAGTCCTACCCTCTCCTCCGTGCTTCTGTGCCCCCCCCTCCTTCTTGGCCCATCACACCACAGCTCTTGGTTCCTCCCAAATGGTTGTGTTCAAGTCTATGGGAAAGGTAGGAGAATGGTCAGAAAGTGAAAAGCTCACGGACACTGTCCACATTTGCATTTTGCTGAGTGCCAAGAAGCAAACAGTAGCGACATGATGGCTAAGATGGGGAGGGGAGACCTTCCATTAGAATCTGCCACAAATACAGCAGTTGGCTGCACACAGGCTCTTACTGAAACATGCCATTTAAATGAGCAAAACACAGGGGACTGAAATGGATCAATTACTGCCAGGGAAGAATGGAAGATGAGCTAAGAAAAGTAGCCTGCTTTGCAGTTGTCTGGAGCACTGGGAGAGAGGAACACATGGGGATGGGGTGGGTAAGAGATGAAAGGCTACACAGAGGTGTGATCTCATGATACGCACTTTCCCCGGGGTGACTGGCTGTTGGCTGAGACCTCATGTCCCGTGTGGTGGTGGTGGGGTGGTGACAGGCAGGACACTTAGACAAGTTCCTAAAAAGTTTTTATTACTATAAAAGGCTTTAGAAAGACTTTATTATTATAAAAGAATAAAAGGAGAGAGACTGGAGGAGAAGAGGGAGGGGAAGGGGTTGAGAGCTCCCTCCTGAGGGAGAAGAAACAAAAGAGAGTCCGAGGTAGGAATTCTTCTTAAATGAAGCTTGGCGCCCTCAGAACTCAGGGCAGGGTGTTGCTTCAGGGGCAAGAGCAGAATCCTAACAGAAGGTCCCAACCTTATCAGCCCATGGGGCCGTAGTGCAGAAAAAAATTAGAGTCCTTGGCCAGGCCACAGATTTCTCCCTGTCCTGGGCTGCTGACTAATGTGGAAGGGATGTAAGAGGCCGAGGAAGGGATGCTGCCAAGGATTCTGGGAGGGGGGCGGGTCACAGGATCTGGGGTAGAAATGGAAACTACAAAGAGAACAACGGGTTTGGAGAGGGCTTGCCCGGTGTCAGGCACGGTACAGGTGATGTAGGCCATTTTATAGTATCTCATTTATTCTCCACAGAAATCTACTGGATCCCTCACTCCCACATTGTGGAAAAGAGATTAGAGCCAAGAGCTGGTAAATAACCTGCACATAACAATGGCTATTAAGAAAGAACAAGACTTCCCGATCCCCCACCCCTACTCCTGAGGCAGATGAGAGAGCTGGCCTTGAGACCATAGTGAGAGCAGGAGAGCTGCTCCTGCCCCTCCCCAGCCACAGCTCTCCGGAAAGCAGGTCCTGCATCTCACTTGGGCAGCACAACCATGCTCTCCCTGTTGGTGGAGGTGTGGGTGAGCCAGCGAGCATTGGCGATCTGTCTGGGGATCAGTATTGGGATACTGTCTGTCAAGTGTTGATGTGAACAGAGGAGAGATGCCCCCCACCTTACCCCTCACAGCCTGCAACAAGCAGATGAAGGAGCTGACCGTTCCCGCTTCCAGCTGCAGCACTCAGGAGAGTTGGCTCTGCTACTCACCTCGACAGTACAGTAGAGCTGACCCTATTGAACGGGGTGTGGGTAAACTGCCTGAAGAATGTGAGCATGAGGGATCTGTCCCCATCCCTTACAAGAACAGGATAACTGTCCCTGCTCCTTACCAGCTGAGTACTCAGGAGAGTGGCCCTTATACCTCACGTGGAAAACACAGTGGAGCTGGTCCTGAAGGTAGAGGTCTGGGAGAGCCGACCCTGAGGACTAGAAAGCAGGAGAACTGGCCCGTCCTCCTTGATCATCAGGACAAGGGGTAAACTAGCCAGAGCAATACTGGAGAGCTCACCCTGGTGGTGAGGACAGGGGAGAGCTAATGGGCTGGCCAACCCTGCAACTACCCAGGCCCAGAACAGAGTTGTGAATTGGCCCACCCAGCATCCACTCCATCTGTGATCCGCTGGAGCACATGAAGAGGCCAGTTCTGCGGATGCAAAGCCGCAGGATCCCCATGACACAGGACAACAACAGGATATCCAAGAGGAGTCCAGTGAGGGCCCAGCATCAATGGTGTAGCAGAAATCAGAGGCCTCGGACCACACCAGTGACTCTGCAATGAACACTGGCATGTAAAGATGAATGGATAGAAAAGTTTCACTTCATAACTTACTGTGCCACACTACAGCTTCCGGGACAAGAATTTTTTTTTCTCTTAAATTTATTTTATTTTGGGAAGGAGGTTGCAAGGGCAGGGGTCAGATATGAAGGAACAAGAAATGAATGGGATCGAGATGTGTGATGAGAAAGACACAAAGAACAAATAAAAAGTACATTTAATTAAAGAAAAAACAAACAAACAAACAAGATAACAGGGTCCAAGCGTAAGTACTTCTGGCTGTGAAGTTCTCAGCCTGTTCAGTGACCATAAGAACGTTCATTCTAGTACCTGCCTGTAGCACAGTTTTCCCTGTGCCGAAGCCACTCAATCACCCAGAAACATAAAATTAATTGTAAATGCTTAGCAGACGTCTCAGGCCTATTACTAACTGGCTCTTACATTTTAAATTAACCTATACTCCTTATTTATGCTCTGCCACATGACAGTGCCTTTGCTAGTATGGCACATTTCCTTTGCATCCACTGGCAACTCCTCTGCCTCCACCCTTTTTTATCCCAGCATCCCTAGTATGGTTGTCCCGCCTAGCCTTATCCTGTTTAGCTATTGGCCAGTCAGCTTTTTATTAACCAATGGGAGTGATACACATTCATAGTTCCCAGAAGGGTTATTCTCCAACACCTGCTTGTGATGCGCCCATCTGCCTTGATCTATATGCGTCTGTTGATAGACACTGCTAAGAAGATCCTGCTAAAAGGTGCCTCCCCTTCTCCCAACACATCCTTCCCTGTTGTCCCTTTGACTTTGTGGTAGTCATTGCTGTTGTCCATCTGACATTCCCATCTGCTCCTGAGCAGTGGCAGGGTGGGGTGTGTACGCTTATGTTCAGCATCAAGAGAGATATTTCACTGGGTGTGGCTTTGGTAAGTGACAATGACCTTTGGCACTATTGGGAGGTGGAGGGATCTTTATAGGTGAAAGTTAGTTAAAAGTCCTATTGGGGTATGTGGTGGTTTGAATAAAAATGGACCCAAATAGATTCATTATTGAAAGTGTGGCCTTGGGCTGGAGAGATGGCTCAGTGGTTAGGAGTACCGTCTGCTCTTCCAGAGGACCGGGGTTCGATTCCCAGCACCCACATGGCAGCTAACAACTGTCTGTAGTTCCAGTTCCAGGCAAACACCAAGGCAAATAAATAAATAAATGAAAAAAAATTTTTTTAAAAAAAAAAAAAGAAAGAAAGTGTGTGGCCTTGATGAAGGAAGTGTGTCACATGGGGTGGGCTTTGAGGTTTAGAAGCTCAAGTCAGGCCCATTGTCACTCTCTCTTCCTGCTGCCTGCTTAGCTCATTCTCCAGCACCATGTCTGCCTGCACTCCACTATGCTTCCTGCAATGATGACAATTGGCTAAACCTCTTAACTGTAAGCCAGCCCAATTAAACGCTTCACTTGTAAGAGTTGCCATGATCGTGGTGTCTCTTCACAGCAATAGAAACCCTAAGACAGGGCATGACCTTGAAGGAGGTTTTTGGACACTGGTCCTTCTTCCCAGCTGACATGATATGAGTAATATGCTCCTCTCTAACAAACTTCAGCCATGGTTCAACCTCAACCCAGGCCCCAAAGCAATGATGCCAACTAACCATAAGCCAAAATAAAACTATTCTCTAAGTTGATTATACCAGATGTTGGTCCAATGAATGAAAGCTGGCTAGCACATTGTGTGATTTCCTTTGACCAATGACAAGTGAACAGAAAATGTAAAAGCCGTTGTGAAGTTTTATCTCTGCCAAAGTTTGGGGTCCACTGTGTCTGGATAAATCTTGACTTGCCTGGATCTATGAGCTAGCAGGATGCACAGCCCTCTACCCCCTCCCACGCCAGCCTAGCACTGACCTGTGCAAAATGAGTAGCAAAAACAAGAAACAAAGAGTCAGAGTGAGTGGTAATTGTTTATTATTGCAGTAAAACCCAACCCATCCTGGCTAAACTGGGTTTCATAGTTCAAGTCTGCTCTAGGCTAGCAACAATTCATATTCCTCAAAGACTTCTTTATGATAATTTCCTCTATTTTTATTTTTTATTATTATCATTTTTAGTAGACTTGTCAACTTCCCAACTGATCTCTTCTCCCAGGTTCATTGCATGGCAAGAACTGGGTGGAGTCATGCAGTCATCCAGTCACCTTTGCAAAGCCTTTCTCTTCAGCATGCCACCTCAGAGATACAGCCAGAGTCAACAGAAGCTCTCCGTCAGCAAACAGGACAAGCTACTACCTCCTTCTGATTCTTCGAATTCTGAAGGGGCTTCAAGATGGAGACGTAGACTGTTTTTAAGCTATATTTTTATCTTGACATTTCCACTGGGTTACTCTGGACAAGTTCCCTAACCTCTCTGATCCTGCCTTCTAAATTAAGGCAACAAATAATGATGGTCTTGAGTTTAAAGAATGAGGTAAAGTCCCCACAGTGCCCTTGCATCTGGTTGGCTACATAAGTGTTCCTCTTCCTTTCCTCCAATCCGAATTCCTTTAGGCTCATAAGCAAGGGGAAAGGGAACTCCTTTCTGGAATGAGGCCAGATCATTCCAGTGCCATTGTTAGACCTGTCTCTGAGGCCTAGGCTCTAAGACACAGCTGTCAGTGCTTCCTCACCCCTGTGGATCTAGGAGACAGGGAAGCCGACTCCAGGGAAGGCTGCTGAGCTAACTGGTCTTGCTGGGGAGGTTGGGCTAGGGCTCAGCAGTGGGTCTTCTCCTGCCTGAGGTGGCCTATGGTTGGGCTCAAATTTCCCAGGCCCTAAGTCCAGGAACAGCTGTTGGCTTCCCTTTCCAGCTCCCACCCTCCACCCCATTCCCCCCAACAAGAGTATCAGAGGCAGCAGAACAGGCCCAAGCAGGGGTCTAGAAGGAATTGAGAGGCTGTAGCCACTCAACCCAGGTTGTTGGAAAGCCTGGAGTCTCAGATACCTGGGGTTCTGTGGGCCTTTCAGGTTGTGGGCCTCTTTTGCGGCCTGTCAATTAGCTGAAGACCTTCAGCCCAGCTTTGATTTGTGGCCTTCTGCCAACTCCACACTCCCTTGGCTGGGCAGGCCTTCCAAGATAGCTTCTGTCCAGCATGGTAGAGCAATACCTGGCTGTGGGGTAGGACCCTATTGGTGTAAGCAGAGCCCCATATATAAGTTTTCTCTGGCCCACAGATCCCAAGTGTCTCTCTGGTCTGTGTCTCAAGGGACTGGCATCTAACTGTCCCATTCCTGTTTCTATCACACTCCCACAGCAGAGGAGTGTGTGTGTGTGTGTTTGTGTGTATGTGTGTGTGCATCTGTATGTGTGTATGTGTGTCTGTGTGTATTTATGTATGTATGTGTGTGTCTGTGTGTGTGTGTATGTTTGTGTCTATGTGTGTGTGTTTGTGTGTGTGTATGTTTCTGTGTGTGTGTTTCTTTATGTGTCTGTGTGTGTATGTATGTTTCTGTGTATGTGTCTGTGTGTGTATGTGTCTGTGTGTGTATGTGTCTGTGTGTGTATGTATGTTTCTGTGTATGTGTCTGTGTGTGTATGTGTCTGTGTGTGTCTGTGTCTGTGTGTGTGTATCTGTGTGTGTGTGTCTGTGTGTGGTCTTAGACTCACAAACTCACATGCTCTTAAACTCATTACTGTGTCCTGAATGCCTATGACAGGAAAAACTTATTTTGTTCCATCTTTAACCACCTTGTTTCTCCATCTGACAAATGAGAACCTGATAAAGCAAAAGACAAAAGCAGGAAACTTGACTGACACAGGAGATGGGACAAAGTTTAGTCAGTGCCTGGGTGACCTCCCAGTTTGTATGCTTTCTCCACTCACCAACCACTCAGAAGCAGGTGGGCTTCTGTGCAGTTCCCCACCTGAACGCTGAGCCAGTGTGTACCAGAGCCATGCGCCACTTCAGAAGAGAGCAAGATGGAGAGACAGAGAGAGGGACAATGTGAACTTGACAGCTAGTACCAGGATACCTACCCACTAGCAGTCCTAGTTTTCCTCTGCTTGGTCTGAACAAGTTTCTACACATAACATGAGACTGTGGTACGCAGCTCCTCCCACTGAGCGGATGTTCCCAAGTCCACTTAGTCTCATCATGTATCCATACTGTATTTCTTTTTAGGGTTGTAAAACAGCTCATTATGCATATTGACCACATCACTGAGAATTTTTTTAACGTTTATTTATTTACTGGGAGCGAGGCATATGTGCCCCAGCCTGTGTATAGAGGTTAGAAAATAACTTGTGGGGGATGTTCTTTCTTTCCACCATGCGGAATCCAGGGATCAAACTCAGGCTGTCGGTTTACCTGTTATTTTACCCTCTGAGCCAATTCACTAGCTCTAGGACATACCTTGTTCCTGTACTCAAGCTAATGAACATTACAGTTGGCTGTTTTGAAGTGAAAACCTGAGATGGGGAAACTGAGTCCCAGAGAACAGTGGTGGTTTGTTCAATATGTAACACAGAGGGGAATCAAACCCTGGTACCTTGGTCCACTGTCTGGCTTCCTTGGCAGTCTCATCAACCCTTCTACAGGAAGCAGATCCCCGTCAGATATATGGGGAGTATGGAGGAAGAGCTGGTGCTGGGCCCCAGCTTCCACCCGGGTGCCAACATCCACTCTTGCAGCTCTTATCGCCTTCCTTTCTTCAGCTATAAAATGCTTACCCGTGTCCCCAACAGATAATGTGGCCAACATTAAGGTCATCTGTGAAAGGGACTTGCAGGATATGGCATTCTACTGAGAGAAAATGTACACACCAATCCTTCTGGCTCCTTGAGTCCAATCAGATGACTCCACTCTTTCCCTCTCCTGAAAAGAAAGTTGTTCAGTCCAAGGATGTGTTTATCTCCACCCCCTCTGGGCTTGGCCTCGGCCTCTTTGGCCAGCAATACATTTGAGCCAAATCCTGGCTCCCTCCTTCATATGAGGAAAGAGCTGCACCTGATTTGCATTAATATGCCCTGGCCTTGCCAGACTTGGGCTAAATTAAGTGCATCCCTGGCCAGCAGTTCTGTCCTCATAAACTGCACATTCTTCCATGCTCTGCCCCGCAGACTCACAAGGGTGTCTAGCCATTGGGCAGTGGAAAGTTGCAGGACCTCCCAGCCTCAGTCACCTATGTTTTCCCTGCCTCTGGTGACCTTTAGACAGTGAGGAGAGACAGAGTCCCTCAGCCTGTGGGCATCTGGTGCTCGCTCCCTCCTGTTAGCCCCTTCTAAAATCATCCACTCTTCTCGGCATGTGGAAAGCACAGAGAAGTGTCTGCCCTCCTGGAGTCTGAGCTCTAGTGAAAAGAGAGAAAAGTGACATTTGCAGAGGAGACGAATCCTACAGAATGCCAGATAGTGATGCCTGATATTAATGGGAGGAAAGAGAGCCAAGTCCAACTGCCAGGGTTCGATCCCCAGCCCCCACAAGGCGGCGGGCAAGAGCTGACTCCCAGGAGCTGTTCTCTGATGTCCGCAGGCATGGCATTCCCCACAAACACACACACAATAAACAGATAAATATTTAGAAGGAGGCTAAGGCAATAGCTGGGTGGCTTCTTGTCTGACATGTGTGAGGCCTTGGGCTCAATCTCAGTACAACAACAAATCCCAGCAGAACAGTGTGAGGCCCTGGGAGTGTGATGGGCAGACAGAAGGACTGAAACGGAACAAGTGGGTCTAGACAGGCATCTCTAAAACAATGGCAGCTAAAGAACGTCCCGAGCTCCCTCACCAAGGACTGGTATCCTTAGAGCCCTGGCACTCCATATTCCTTTCCACTCTTTCAAAAGCTAGGAAAGACACCAAGCTGTTGGCAGGGTTCTCTGGAGGCAGGCAAGGAGGGATTCCTGGGGGTGGGTCAGAGGTACCCTTCTTTCCTCTGTGGGAAGAGGCTCTTCTGTGAGTAGAAATCCTGTCAGGGCTCAGGGATCCTGGTGTGACATTTTAGAGTCCAGCAGCTAGGGACTCAGCAATGTGAAGCCCAGGTCCAGGCCAAGTCCTTGGCCTTTCTTTATAGCCAAAGATGCATCAATTGGTAAATTGAAATGGCCTCAGCCAGAAATAGAAGCAACCCAAGGGAAGGGCTCACGAGTCCCTGTTTGCCTCACCTGGGAAAGATGATGTGTGCCTAGAGGAAGAGTTTGGGCCCCAGGTGTGGTCTTGTGCTATCTCTCCCAATCCCAGATCTATATGCATGCGCATGCATGTACACACACACACACACACCACACACACACTATACAGACTCATTGCGCACCCACATATACAATCCATCAGTCCTAGAACACGCTCAAACACACATAAGCATGTAAAACATACACATCACACATACACACACAACACATCACAAAACACACATCATCTATCCACCCACCATGCCCAGACAGCGCCCAAGCTTACATATGGTAAAGTACCAGCCTATCAAATCTGACTGAGCTCTCCAGATCCACCTCTGTAGCCCCGTGGAGTTGGGTGAGTCTTCTTATGAGATTCCTTTCTGACAGCAACTTCGTTCTCTGTTCCTGAAGTGGGAGAAGAAAAGACATTAGAATTTCCTAAGAGTTAAAAGGAGTCTTTGCTTCCAACCATCCTGCATAACAATTAAGATAGCTTTGCATTATATCCAACAAAACAACTCTAGTTTGGAGTGTTTGCTGCTTCTAAAAGACAAAGATTTAAAAGTGTATGAGAGGTTCACGTGTATGTCCTTAATAACAACAAAAACAAAGCACAGAAAACATGTTTCCAACAGAGGCCTTAAGATAACAATGTGAACAAAAAAGAGTGCCTTTGAGACACTGAGGAGTGTTGTGCAGTCCCCCTATGGATGTTTTTAAGGTGAGTGTTTTGGATGCAGGTTTGGCTGTGCACCCCGTGCATGCATTGTCCATGGTGTCCAGAAGAGGGCACCAGATCCTGGAACCGGAGTTGCTGATGGAAAACAGAAATGTTCTGGAAGAGCAGTCAGTAATAGCTCAGCCATTTCTCCAGCCCCTTTCCACCTAAAATTTTAAAATTCTTCTACATAATCCATTTCTAAGAGTACGTTAGGGTTAGGTAGTCAGTCTTGTAGACCTCAGGAAAAACCAGAAGCAGAACACCATTCATCAGTGTGTCCAATACCACATCAGTGGGAGCCTCTTTTTAATCATCCCATCAGGAAACATAAGCTCTGTGTAAGTCAAGGCACAGTTAGGCTGCTGTAACAAAGATGTGCTGCATTATAAGTGTATCTTTACCTTTCTTGTTGTAACAACACACCTGACAAAAGCTACGTGAAGAATGGCGGGCTTGTGAGTTCCCCAGTCTGTCATTGTGAGGGAGGGCAGGGCGACAGAAGTGTGAAATGACTGGCCACATTGTATGCACAGTTGGGAAACGGAAAAGGATGTTGTTGCTTGCTTGAATTTGACCTCCCTGTCTTTTCACTCAGAGCAGGACTCCAATCTGTGGAACAGCCTCACCCATGTTCAGGGTGGATCTTCTCATTTCAATGAACTCAGTCTAGAAGGTTCCTTACAAACACACCCAGAGTGTTGTGTCCTAGGTAATTCTAGATCCCATAAGGTTGATGATCAGTGTTAATTATCACAGTTTCCTTTGTATATTCTGTGATTTGCCAGCTTTCCTCATATCTGCTCTGATATTTCTCATTATAGATGGTATCCCTTGAGGAATAAAAGTTTTGAATTTCTATTTATTCCTATTGTTTTTCTTTGGTTGACTGTAATTTTGGTGTTCTATCAATAAAGGTTTTACCAGACTCCAATGAAGATTTACCTTGATATTATCTTCTGAGAGTTTAAAGTTTTGGTTTTGCCTTTAAGAATGACATTGATTTCAGGTCAGTGTTTCTTGATGGTATAAGGAAGCATCATCCTGTTCATTGTGAACGCAGATAACTAGTTGTGTGAGAGGAAACATCAGTGTATTCACTGTGTGTTCAGCTAATTATACCAACATCATTTGTTGAAAAGTCAGCTCTTTTCTCATTGAATTTTTCTGGCCCCCACCATCAATAGATTGCATCCATTAGAAGATGTCCTGACTTTTTATGTCTGCCCTTATGTCTATATCATATTATGGTCCTGGTGCCTATCATTTCTCCTGGGTTCTGGAGACTGAAATCAGTTCCTCATGTCTAAAAAGGAAGGACTTTGCCTACTGTGCTATTTCCCTAGCCCCTGGAGGGATGTGAGTGTGGGGCTGTGGTGTGCAGCCATGCCTGTGCCTGTGCAGGCCAGAGGCTGATACCCTAATTTTTCCTCCATCACTCTCCACCTTATTTTTTTACATATTTATTTTATGTGTATGCATGTTTTGTCTGCATGTATATCTGTGCACTTATATGCATGTAGTGCCCACTAGACTAGAATTTTAGATGGTTGTGAGCTACCATGTAGTTACTGAGAATCAAACCAGGGTCCCTAGGAGAGTGGCCAATGATCCTAGTCCCTGAGCCATCTCTCCTGTTCTTTCTTTCCAGTCCTTTTCTTTTCTCTCTGAGATAGGGTGTCTGGATCCCTGACTGTCCTGCAACTTCCTGCTGAGACCAAGATAATCTTGAACTCATAGAGATCCACCTGCTTCTGTCTCTTAAGTGCTTGAAGTGAAGGCAAGATTTATTCATTTTTAATTATGTGTCTATGTCTGTATGCATGAGCGTGCAAGAGCTCATGGAGGCCAGAAGGGCATCAGGTACCCTAGAACTGGCATTATAGATAGTTGTGAGCCACCAAGAGGATCAAACCTCAGAAGCTCTGAACCATACATCCACCCCCTTCCACTTTATTTTCTTGGCCCTGGATCTTTGCACAGAGCCTGCAGTAGTCAGTTTGACTAATCTGGCTAACCATAGATCCCCTGGGAGCCCCCTATTTCTAAACCCCCATCACCTGACAATGCCTGACTTTAATGTGGGTGACAGGGCCAACTCTGGTCTTCATGTTTGTGCAACAAGTGTTTTTGTACTCCTGACCTGTCTTCCCGCCCTGGGATTGCTTTTGAAGTTCAGATTTGTATTGTTGACTTTAGAGTACAGACATGAAAAAGAATATACAAATACATGGACAGAGGAACTCCTAAGAACCCAGTTTTGTGACAAGGAGAAGTATACTTGATGGAAATAAATAAGAAACATGCACACACACACACACAAACATATATATGCAAATGCATACACACTATATGTACCAATGCCGTTCTTGCATGGAGTCTGCTGTCAGTGGAGCAGACTTGGGAAGAAGGGCTGTGAGATGAGAAGAGCCTTGCGACTGTCAAGGGTTGTTAGCCTAGAAAAACTGAGAGCTAAAATAACTCAGCTGCACAACCCTGTGTCGTAGGCAGGGCTCCAAGCAGTCCTGGAACATGGCTCTGCCCTCCTACTCAGAGAAATCAGCACAAATATCTAAAGGGAGAACATGCCACGGTTCACTGACAGGAGACACATAGCACCTGTCATAGTTATTCCAGGGACTGGAGAGACGACTTTGCAGCTGGGGGAGGGGGGTTTAGTACTGAGGCCAGGCACTGTAGCCATGGCCTTTCATCTCAGCACTTGCAGAGGTAGAGGTGGACGAGCCTTTGGGAATTGGAGGCCAGTCTGTTCTACACAGCAAGTTCCAAGACAGCCCAGAGGGAGGGAAAATTGGTATGTTCCCTATATAGAGGTGTAAAACCTTAGCAGCTAGGGGAGATAAAAATCACTAGACGTGAGACTGGAGAGCTGACTCAGCACTTAAAAGCACTGGCTGCTTTGCTGAGGACCCAGATTTGGTTCCCAGTATCCACAGGGCAGCAGCTCACAACTGTCTACAACTCCAGTTCCAAGAGATCTTCCTCTCTCTTGTCCTCTGTGGGCACTGCATACATGTGTTCCACAGACATAAACACAGGCAAAACAGCAAAAACATAAAACAAAACTAAATATTTTTTAAAATTTCTAAATATATAAAAAATACAGTAAATAAGTAAAAAAGCAATCTTAGGAAGTTTCTTGATTGGTGCATAATAAGAGAAGTAATTATTGTAAGCGTTTGACTTAGCGGTGAGTGACATGTGGAAAGTTCTCATAAAATGTTGATCTGGAAAAATATTGGTTATTAATATAATGGGAGACTGACTCCCAGGGTTGGCTCTAACTTTCACTCTTCACACCCATGTGCAAGCATACACCAGCACTAGTGTCTGCACAAACGCTTTTTCTAAAGTTTGGTGCAGGGCCTGTAATTAAAGAGAAAATGGGGCTGGAGATGTAGCTCAATTAATAAGAGTGTTTACCTATTATATACAAGCTCTGGATCCAATCCCCAGCACTGCATAAGCTGGGTGTGGGGTGAGATAAGGCTCATAGGTCAGCCAGCCTAGCCTAGTCAGCAAACTCCAGGTCCCATTGAGAGAATCTATCTAAAACAATAATAATAAGGGGGATGGCTCCTGAGGAATACACCCCCAAACACACACACACACACAAAACAACAAAAATATTAAAAAGGTTGTGGACTGAAATATCAAAATAAACTCTTTCCAGGGGTGGGAATATAGTTCAAGGTGGAGTACTTGTCTAGAATGTATGAGACTCATTAAAACAAGCCTGGGTTGCTGGGCGGTGGTGGTGCATGCCTTTAATCCCAGCACTCCAGAGGCAGAGGCAGACAGATCTCTGTGAGTTCCAGGACAGCCAGTGCTGTTACATAGAGAAGTCCTCTTTCCAGGTGCGCGTGCACGCGTGCGCGTGTGTAGTATATACTTTAACATCTCTTGCATTAATAGAAAAGACAAAATGATAGAAAACAAGCCAAAAATTAACATGTTTTTATAGAACAAATTCAAAAAACAAACAAATAGATAAAAACATGTTGGTAATTTTGTTTAAAAAAGAAAGAAAGAAAGAAAGAGAGAGAGAGAGAAAGAGAGAGAGAGAGAAAAGAAAATGCTTCTCCAGGACAAGCAAATCTGTTTAGCTGGAGCTGAGAAATTGTCCAAGTTTAAACAAGATGTCGAACTACGTAGGTGCCGCTACACGGAAAGTGACCAACAGAGGGCAGCATTTAGCTTTCCCGGCTCCCAACTCCTCCCCCACTGCAGTCTTTGGGAGGCGAGAAGCAGGTGCGGGCTGCGGGGAACAGAGATGCTTCTGTAGCCTCTGCCAAAAACGCTGAATAAGCATGTGAAGGAGCCCCAGTTTTAGGTGGCAGACCTTGGTGCTTCAGGACTTTAGGGGTTAGCCTGTGCCCCAAGTTAGGTTCTGCCTCCTGTCCTTAATTAAACCATTTAAAAGAGCCCAACTAGGGGTGGCAAGACAACAGAGATGTTAAAATTAAAAAAAAAAAAAAAAAAAAGCGCACTTCTTTCAGAGGAGTGGAATTTGGTCCCTAGCACCTGTACCAGAAAACTTACAACCTCCGAAGGGATCCACTGCCTTGGACCTCCGTGGACATCATAGCGTATGTGTAAACACACACACACACACACACACACACACACACACACACACACACAGACACACAAAGCAAAAAGTTTTAAAATAACTCAGTAATGGAAGGCAGAAAAAGACTTATTCAATGGGGCACCAAGAGGAAAGGGATAAAATAATCCAGCAACATCCCTACCTTAGTTCATCTTCCAGGCACCCTTGACCAATCACCGTTTAGGATCCAGTCTCATCCCATAAGGTAGACTGACAAACTGTAGTCCCTTTCTAAGGTAAGTAAGTATGTGATTCCCGGGAAGCTACCATTTCTTTGAGGTCCACTGTTTGAAGAGTCTGCTCCTGTACTGAAAGCTGCAAGCCTCTCTTCTGAATATCTCCACTCCGCAAGCCAGTTACATTAGTAAATGTGGAGTCCCACAGCAGCTCTGTGGTACAGTGAGCAGAAACGGCGCTTTAAATTTCTTCACAGTTCATGAACCTGAGACTCAACAGCAGGAAGGCAAAGACAGTGCTCAAATTCACAGAGCAAGGTCAAGTTTTCTGATTGAAAGATATTGAACTTTCTAATCCAGGCAGAGTGGTGAAGGTCTTTAATCTCAGCACTCCAGAGGTAGAGGCAGGGGGATGGATCTCTGCGAGTTCCACTCCAACCTAGTCTACAAAGCAAGTTCCAAGAGAGCCAGGGCTACAGAGAAACCCTGTCTTGGAAACAAGAGAAAGAAAGAAAAGAAAAAGAAGAGGCTGGAGAGATGGCTCAGCGGTTAAGAGCACCGTCTGTTCTTCCAGAGGACCCGGGTTCAATTCCCAGCACCCACATGGCAGCTCACAGCTGTCTGTAACTCTAGTTTCAGGGCAAAACTGTACATAAAATAAAAATAAATAAATAAATCTTTTAAAAAAAGAAAAAGAAAAAAAAAGAAAGAAATGTAGTGCACTTTCTGCTTTACCATTAAATCCCAAAGGTTAAATCTGGGACTGGAGAGAAGGCTCAGAGGTTAAGAGCACTGGCTGCTCTTCCAGAGGTTCTGGGTTCAATTCCCAGCAACCACATGGTGTCTTATAACCATCTATGATGGCATCTGTATATTCTTTTCTGTATATTGTATACATGATGAATAAATCTTTTTTTAAAAAGTTAAATCTACCTAGAAAGAATTTTCAGTTCATATGTTGTCTTCATTACTGTTCTATTGCTGTGAAGAGATGTCGTGACCATGACATCACTTATAAAAGAAAACATCTCCCTGGGGGTTTGCTTGCAGTTTTATCAGGTTAGGCTGTGACCATCATGGCAGGCACAGCTCTGGGAGCTTTGCACCCTGATCTGCAGGCAGTGGATGGCAGGCAGAGAAAAAACAATTAGGCCTGGCATGCACTTTTAAAACCTCAAAGTCCACCCCCAATGACACCACCCCATTCTGCAACAAGACCACACCTCCTAATCCTTCCTAAGCAGTCCACCAATGAGAAACCAAACATTCAAATATGTGACCCTCGTTGCGGGGTAGGGGGAACATTTTCATTCCAACCATAACATATGTGTAGCAAGTAGATCTAAAAGCTAAAGAAAATACAAACTGATACACTGAAGGTAGTGAGGAAAAGCCTAGAAAAGAGTTAACTGGGCTCCAGAGAAGCAGACTGTATACCATTTCCTGTGTGGGGAGTGTAAGAGGAATTCCTACAGAGCTGCAACTGGTTTAATTCTGGAGTGTCAGCACAGGGAGGATACACAACACTGTGGGTCAGAGAAGAGTTCCTGGAGAGTGAAGGACTCCCCTCCCACTTCAGAATAGCCTTGATGTGTAAAAGTAAAGGCACAATGGTGTAAATGATGAATCTGCATCAGTGTAGCCTGGGTAGGCTTCTTTCTCACCTCTCTCTCTAGCTCCCAGGCCTATGATAGACATCATTAATCAACTACAGAACTCTTACCCTTTAGCTCAGCCAGCCTGGAATCTACCTCATTATCTCCCTAGTAGTCATAAGTGCCTACCTTGTGCCCAGAGATGCGTAGAGTACTTTCCACATCTTCCATTTAACCCACTAGACAATAAGTTACCAGATGTTGGTGTTGTTCTGGCTTCTCGAATAAGATAAACTGAGGCTGAGAGGGTGTTGGTATCCTCACAGTGGCAGAACCAAAATCTACCCCCAAACTTGTCCAGTGCTGGTTCACTGGTATCCTGGCTGGTTTTGTGTGGCATGCTGACCCAAACTAGAGTCACCAGAGAGAAAGGAGCCTCAGCTGAGGAAATGCCTCCATGAGATCCAGCTATAAGACATTTTCTCTGTGATCAGTGAGGGAGGGCCCAGCCTATGGTGGGTGGGGCCATCCCTGAGCTGGTGGTGCCGAGTTCTGTGAGAAAGCTGGCTGAACAAGCCAAGGGAAGCTAGCCAGTAAGCAGTAGCCTTGCATGCCTGTGCATCAGCTCCTGCCTCCAGGTTCCTTTTCCGACTTTCTTCAGTGATGAATAGTGTATGGAAGTGTAAGCCAAATAGAGCCACTCCTCTTCTTTTTGGTCATGGTGTTTTGTAGCAGCAAAGGAAGCCTAAGCCCTTTGGATAAGCCTTGTTGAGTGTGGCCTGGTTTAAGCCCAGAAATAGTAACAAGTCCCGTCTGTAGGAAAGTCTGGCTACAAGAGTTGGGGTCAGTAAAGAGCTTCTTTGTTGTTCTTCGCTTCTTTACCACGCCTTACCTTGATGATAGTGGACAACAAGAAACAAAGCCTTCTTTTATGGGGTACCCACTGTGGAGAGGGCATTCTCCATAGTGGGTACCCCATAAAAGACCTGAATAAGTCAAATTATATGGAGCCTTTATTGACACCAGGTGGCTGTCCCAGATAGTTAGTAGGAAGCAACTCCAACCTTCAATTTGTTTAAGTTTTAGAGGGAAAAAAAAAAAAAAAAAACCTCCACAACTGTGACATTTAGAGAAAAGCGAGCCTGTGTGGTGGTGGAGCACACCTTTAATCCCAGCACTCAGGAGACAGAAGCAGGCAGATCTTTGTGAGTTCGAAGCCAGCCTGATCTATGCAGTAAGTTCCAGGACAGCCAAGGTTACATAAAGAAACCCTGTCTCAAAAAAACAAAAGAGGAGGAAAAAGGAAGGAAGGAAGGAAGGAAGGAAGGAAGGCAGGCATGGGTATTTGCGCTAAGCAAATGTTTGCAGAAACAGAAAGACAGCAGTTAAGTGGTCAGGTTGTTCTCATGACCTTGAGGTCAGGGACACATTGCATAGAAATTTATAGCCTATATGACTAGAGATCAGTTTACCCAAAATAGTTTTAACATTTAAAGTATTCTTAAAAATAACTGTACTTCAGTATCCTAAGTCACTGTATAAAATGATGACACTCCCATACCATGGTTTGCTTAAGGGGAAGGTTTTGTTTGTTTGTATTTTTTGACACAGAGTTTCTCTGTGTAGCCTGACTATCCTGGAAATCAATTCTGCTGCCACTGCTCAGCTAAAGGGGAAGGTTTTTGTTGTAGACGTAAGAGAGAGAATAGCCAGAGGCATTTGGAAGAGTCCAGAGCAGAGAAAAAAAGCAGCAGACTGAACATGGCTGGTAGACTGGACTTGGCCGAGAGAGAAGCAGGATCAAAATGGAGGTAGTGGAGAGCACAGAGAGAAAGGGAGCGGGAAGGAGGGAGACAGTGCGGAAAAGAGGAACGTAGCTGAGGTGGGGGGAGCGACCCCTGACCTGACGGCAGGAGGTGAGAAAAGCCAGGGTTCCAGCAAGGACTCTGAAATGTAGAACAGGGTTGGGATCATGTTTGATCTGGCATGATGCGATAACACTTTACTCATTTAGCTGGCACATGTCTATGAATGGAGAAGTCTCATGCCCCATAGGTGCAGGATGATAGACAAGAGTCAGTGGTGGGCAGGAGACACTCAGGTTGTTTCTGTGTAGAAGGACTTTATTGTTGTAATAACAGAAAGGGAAGAGAGAGACAGAGAGAGGGTGTTCCAGGGAGGAAAGAAGCAAGGTAAGATGTCTGCTGAGAGAATTCTTCTTAAATGGGGTTTGACATCAGAACTCAGAGCAAGATGTGGCTTCGGAGGCTAGAACAGAATCCTAACAACAGATACAAAGGAGATTGAAGGCCAGCATACACTTTGATATTCTGATAGGTACCACAGTTAGCCATTTGTCCTTTCTGCCTTTTGGAATTTAGGGAAATGCAGTTTCCTTGGCTCTGACATTTCAGCCTTTTATTGATTATAAGGGGTTGACATAGTCTCTTCTGTAACTACTTCTCAGCTGAAATTAGGATATCCTTCTCAGAGCCCAGGAAGGCTGGAATGCTGTCAAAGGCCAGGAGTAGGGGAAGGTAGTCAGGCAGCTGCAGGGGACATCTGCTTCAATGCCTGAGGCAGGGAAGTGTTGCTGTATTGCCCGAAGCTCAGCTGGACCACCCAGAGAGACCACAGGACACAGAGATGTCCAAAATGCAACAGCAAGGTTTATTGTCAGCGAGATACAAGCCAGGCAGGGAGCTTGTTCATCACACCTACACCCAATGTAGCAAGGCAAGGAAGAGCTGAGCACCCCAAATTTTACAAGCTTTTTATAGGCAAAAACCACAAGGCAGGGTTATTTGGGGTCAAGGATGCAAGTGTGCTGCTGATTGGCTCGTGCTTTGGGACTTTTTACAGCCTAACATTCCTGGACTCCACCTGGGTGGGATGGCCATTTTGCTACTTTCGGGTTGAATCATCCAGGTGTCCTTAGATAGTGCTTAGTTTATTCTTTCTTGGAACTGGGCAAGCCCCTGCCAGGAATGTGAAATTTTATCTTTTATTTTTACCTCTATAATACAAAATGACTACTAGAATACAAAAGGGGTTTCTTGAGCTAAGTTTACTTACTCTCTTCACAGCCACTGTGGAGCAGTCTGCGGTGATGCTACTCCAAAGCAGGATCTCAAACTGGTGCGGAAGGGTAGGAGGTGGAGGAAATTCCATCAGAAGCATCTGGTTTACCAGCTGTTGGAAAACTGGGTCAATTCTTCCTGAAAGGGCCTGAAGAGACAGGTGGAAATTATTATTACAAGAGTATGGAAATCAGAGGACCAGGGAGATGTAATTACTAGGGGCCCAAGAAAGGCCCAAATCTGATTTCTGCAAGAGTTAGCCCTGGAGGCTATAGAGTTTTGGACGGCTCATGTAATCTTTAGTACTTTCTTCCACCTGGCCAGGCTGATTTATATGGTAGCAGGCATCTTCCTTAAGAAAGCGCCAAATTTCTTTCCTTCAGCCCCTAGCAAATTGAGGGCCCTTTGATTTTGTAGGACTAGTGAGGCCGGAAAAGTGAGCTGGTTTTGAAGTAATTGCAATTAAAGTTGATGACTGGAAGCAGACACTGAAAAGCAAGTTCTTTTAAATAAAGGAATAGTAAAAAGTGAATTTTTGGTTAGTAATAGCATGACAGCTTCAGCTTTTTATACTGAAAACAGTTTTGTGAGTTTAAACCTGTCTGTGAGTGTGCCTTTCTCAGAAGGAGGAACTCAGCCCAGGAACTCTCGAAAAGGCAAGACCTGATTTTTACTTTTGAAGGGGACCAACAGGCACCTGCAGCCTTTTGGAAGGAGCTGGAGTATAACTACAGTCCAGTCAGCCCCCAATACCATCAGAGATCTGAGACTGACAAATTAGAGCAGGAAGAATGAACCAAATGGCCTTTGTATCAATTAAAAGGACAGAGAGTTACTACCTGGGCACGTATCCTAGGTTCCTCCACGGTAACTGCCATAGTTTTGCTGAGGGCAGAGGCCCCAGGCCAGCATCAGTCTTTGGCTGCCAGGCACAGACGATTCTGTAAGATCTTCCTGTGAATGAAGAACTTGAGAGACTAACCTACCTTGGTGAGGCAAAGAAGGCAGTTGATGCTCCAGTGTCCTGGGTGGCCACAGTATAGGCAGGGTCTTGGTGATAAAGAACAGTTCTTCACCCAGTGACTGGCTTTACCACATTTGAAGCAAGATCACAGAGAATTTCACTTGTGCCTTGTCATCCTCTCTGGAGGAGACCTTAGGGGAGCTGCTGGGATCTGGTATTTTGTGTATTAGAAGTCTTTTTCTTTAAATACATTTAACATCAGATTCAACAGCTCCCTCTGAGAGGAGGCATAAAGGCCATCATCTAGTCTATTAATTATACCTGACTTTAAACAAACTTACTTGTTTTTATCTGCTTGCTTCAGGCTTAACCTTGATAAGATATAGAGGAGGCTAAAGATTGTTCCTGTAAATAAATTACATTTGTACTTACAATGACTACAAGATAGTTCTGTGCACATTAAAGAATTTTATCATTTTCTAATGGTGACTGACCATTAACTTTCATGTCTTCATTATCTTTAACAATTTATTATAAGTTAGTAGCTTTTATAAGTTTAAAATTTTACAGTTTTATCCCTGTTAAGTTTGAGCTTTAAGGTTTTGAATTGAAGCTCTAATTGAATTCTTTACCATCAAAATAAAACTTTAAACATAAATACAGTCTACAGAGAGACTGGGGACTTTACTTTCCTGATTCTTTCATATATCATTTTGTTATATGACAGCTTACCCAAATAGCTAACATGTAACAAAGAGGTCAGTGATACATCTTAAAGTCGGTTTCTGCTAAACTGAATAGACCTTAGGAATTTATGAACCTTATTCATCAAACATATATTGTTTCTTATCTAAAATTTTCTAGAAATCTTGTGTTAGACACAGTTAGGAAAAACACCAGTGGTTAGGCATACATCTTTAAGTTGGTTTCTATTAACCTCAGTAGACCTATATAATCTTAGAAATTTATAAATCTCAATCAAACATACATTCGTTAAATATATGTTGTCAGAAAGTCTTATTTTCATAAACAAGTTGAATATAAGTTGCATATAAGCATGCTATAGCAGATTAATATTACCAAAAATCTATAGGTTTTTTTTTAAACTACCAACCTGTTAATTAAGTTTTTTTTTAAGGTATATATAGTGTTCTGCTTGCATGTATGCCTACATATCAAAAGAGGTCACCATGTGGTTGCTGGGAATTGAACTCAAGACCTCCTGAAGAGTAGCCTGTGCTCTTAACCTCTGAGGCATCTCTTTTTGTTACAGATTTTGAAATCACACCCAATAGACTTCCACAGTAGTTCTTACAGATCTTGAGATAAAACTTATATTTTGGCAAAAGCTTTAGAGACATAAGAGAGGGGAGGGAGTATTTACAGAGCTGAATATAACCAAGAGGAATGTAAGATAATCAGCAGTAATCACTATTGATAATAATTGGCTTTGCAGCTGTTTGAAGGCATAGAATGCCTTTTTCCTGTGCTGTTCTCTTTGCTCTCCTTCTCCTGTCAGAGTCAGGTGGTCTTCCTGACCCAGGACAGAGCTTCTGAGAAACTTCTAAACAAGGGCCATAACTCAACTTGAGAGCCATTTTTTAATGGGGTAAAACAGCATAAGCAAATTTCTAGAATATCATCTATACCCCAAAGACGTTTGATTCTCTGTCAGACTAAAATCCAGTGATTAGAGAAGGGATGAAACAAGCAGGGAACAAAGAAGCCTTAGAAATAAGAGACTTGAGAATGGAGAGAGAAGAGAAAATCTATAGAGACTTGGGGGTCATTTGTGCACTGGCGGAAGTTTGTGAGAATATGGAAATGAAGCATGCCATCTTTGGCCACTGAGCTGAACTGAGGCCAAGGCATTTGCTGTAAGACATAATAGAATCTGAGTCTGAAGACAAGGAGATTAGAGAAGGCAGGTGAGGAGCATTCTGAAGGGCAAGAGCCCATGGCTGTACAGACCGGAGCCATGTGAGAGACAGGATAACCTAGAGAGAAGACATGGGAGGGGCAGCTAAGGGAAAAGTATTACAGACAGAAACAAAGAGAACATTCCACTGTTGTAGAGGCCTCTCAATCTCTACGATACTGGATTGTATTGATTGTAGGTATTGATGTCAGAGCAGGTAGCTTCTCGGGAGAGGTGAGGGGCTTACAGGAAAGGGTTGAAGCCAGGAATTCCACCAGACCAAGAATTCCAATCAGCTTCAGAAGGGAGCTGAGAGAATGTGGGGAATGGAGAGCGGGGTGGAAAAGAGAAGGGTAAGAGACCTTATGACAAGAATTTTAATCCAGGGCATCCCCTGCAGACTGAGAGACTTTCCAGAGAAAAATATCCTAAACCACCAAGGAGAAACATCTTTTTCCATGTGACAGGTTCCCAGTAGGATGAGAGAAGCCACCTGATGCACTTGTGCAACTTTTGTAGCAATAATAGGTTCCAGGAGCCAGAACAGGCGGCTCCGAGGTGACGCTCGACCAAGTACAGGGGAGAGAGACAGAGCCTTCCATCTGATGGGTGCCTATGAAGTGTAACAGACTCCAGAAGCCAGATAGACCAGGAGACGACCTGAATCACAGTGGAGAAGCATAACAGGTAGAGGGAAGAAGCAGTTGAAAAGGAGGACTCTAAAATCTAACGTTGAATATCGTGGATGGCAGAAGCCAGCAGAAACTCATGACCCATACCGCAGAAGAGTCAAACGAGCGGCTCACTTTGGCTAGGGGAGGCTGGGCCCCTTGGAAAAGAGTCTATTTATGCCTCCTCTGGGTTTTGTTATCAGACGTATAAACCGGTGGCATAGGTGCTTTATGGCATGGTTAAGGGCAAGGTTTTTTAGGCAGATAATGAGGGAGAGAACAGCCAGAGGAATCTGGAAGAGTCAACAGTAGAAAGAGAAAGCAGTAGACTAACTATGGCTATACATGGCCAAGAGAGGGGGGCAAAGAGAGAGACAGAGTGAGGACGACGAAAAGGGGAGAAGAGTGGGCAGATGTAGAGAGAGCATGGCTGAAATAGCAGTGCTACACAGAGAATGAGCAGCTTGTGTGGAGGGGGCTCCTGAACTGGAGGGAGTTTAGACTAGGGCAAAGGGGAGCAGAACCTGGACTCTAGTTAGCATTATCTTTAAAATGTGTAGCAGGTACATGTGATACTGAGGGAGCGTGGAGGGCAGTATGGGCTTTGGTTTGCTAATAGACACCACAGATAGCCATTTGTTTTCTCTGCTTTTGGGATTTGGGGAAATGGACCTTCTTTTGGACTTGACAACTTCTACCCCTGCCCATGGGAGAACCAGCCTTATTGCAGCTCAGGCTACAGGCAGCAAACCTGCCATTTTGTAGCTCAAGCCTGAAGGCCACACTGTACCAAGATCCACTTAAGAGACACAACTAGAAAGCTGGTTTTGGTTCCATTTCTGTATTCTAAAACCCTTTTTTAAACTTTCTCAGGCTTTATACACTACACTGGAATGTCATTTGTAGTTGGTATTAATGACTAGCAACTGATTAAAAAGTTAATATTTATTAATGGGTTTATATGAAACATTCACTGATACAAGAGATTGAACAGTTGAGCAATTCCTGGAAAGCTGGACTGGTACATGCTGCTGAAGCAAGCCTGGTTCTTTTTCCAACAATGTAAGAGAGCAAAACAGGAAGAGTACTGCATACATTTGATTTTAGACTCTCCTGGCCACATCCACATTCCATACACTGGGGTCTCAAAGCCCGAAAGCCATGTTTCTAGGTCAAGGTGATATTGCCTCGTTCCCACAACAGGTCCTAATGACCTGAGTGTAGTGGGCTTCAGGCATTCTTTAGGAAAGCTTTAGTAGCTCATTTGCTGATGTGAAGGTTCAGACTACATACAAAGAACATACATTGTTGCTGTGCTGTACTGCTTTATTGAATGCTTGGGAAAAGATTTTGGACCCAGGACAGAAAATTGAGTCATATATCAAGGTCAGACAAGGCTTAAAGGAAACTTATATTGACTTTGTGCAAAGGCTAACACAATCTATACATAGAACAGTATCAGATCCAGAAGTTAGAAAGCAATTAATGCTTTCTTTGGCCTTTGACCATGCTAATCTGGAATGTAAGAGAATGCTCATGCCACTAAAGATCAGATCTGCATTCATAGAGGAATGGATCCAGTATGCAATCAATGCTGAATCTCTCCATTGCAACAAAGAGAATCGGATAGGTCAAGCTATTGCCAATGTTAGGGTAAGAAATCAAGGCGTCACTTGTTTTAATTGTGGTAAACAAGGCCATATAAAAAGGAACTGTATGCCAAGTACTTATGGAATACTGTCCACAATAGGAACAATTATTAGATAAATATGAGCCAAAGACAATTTGCACTGATATGGATGCTTGTATATTGATACAAATGTGAAATCATTTTATATGTTTGAATGAGATAATTTGTATATTAATACAAATTTAAATCTGAAATTGTTTTATATGTCTAAGGTAATTTGTATATGATACAAAATTGAATCTATAATTGCTATATTTTGCACATGTTCTACCTCTGCTTAAAATATTTTGCACATTAATGCATATTAAGCATATTGTTGTCATTCCCACCATGCAACTTCTACCTCTGTTTATTTATACTAGTCATAATATATAATTGCATTAGTCATAATATATACATAAGACATTTTGTATGCCTGTTTAGATATTTTGTATAATGATATATATTTAGGACACTGTTGTCGCTTGCAGGATACATGTACCTTTGGTTAATGTTTATATGATCATCATACTTGAAGTCATTATTCAGAAACTGTACATCCGTTATAGATTGCCTATATTTACAATGTAAGCTTCAGTGTTTAGGATGATTAGAACTGCAGTTCACCATTACTTAGGTTTGCCATGTAATAGTCATGTTGTGTAGGTTTCCCAGACACATGATAGAATATATTAGATAGACAGGAGTCTTCATTCACTTCATGGATCTGGAGACTATGGCATTTAACATTTTGTTATTCAGAATTCAGCCATGAGAGACACGACAACTCCTAGCATCATCACCCTCACTATTCCTTTCCCAAGAAGATGTTGAGCATCAAGAAACACTCCAGTAGGAGTTTGTCTTCCTTGGTGGACAATGGCCTAATGGGCAAAGAACTGCCCTTGCCTTGACTGCTGTCAGTACTCATGCTGTCCAATCCCAGCAAGCAGGATGAAGCTTGCTGAAACCCACCTAGACAGGATAAGACCATTTCTCCAAAACGCCCTGCTTCTGAAGAGATCTGTCAGATATCATAGGCTTGTAGCCAAAAAGGTGGATGCTCCAACTTTACAGAAAAGTCATGGGTGACTATCCAGGTAGCTGACTGTTGCTGTCCTCTCCTAAATCTTGGAAAGTACTCTCCTGGGCTTCCAGCTTGGTAATATATTTTCCTTCTCAGGTCTTGTTAGGGTTGAAGACTAGATATCTTCATGTCCATCTCATAGGCTAGCAAAGAACATTCAGGTATTGGATTCTTATTATTCAAGATAAACAACCTTGAAATAATCCCTGTACATTTCCACTTACCAATATTTTAGACATTTAAGATATACCTTATATTTGTGGTTTGTTAGTTGTAGTTTGACCTTGCTTAGTGCCTTTCCCTCCTCAAGACATTACCTTATAATGGTCCCTATTGGATATAGTCTTATACTTAGTTTAGAACTTTCTTAGTTAGACAAAAGGGGGAGATGTAGTGGGATTCAGGTGTTATTTAGGGGAGCTTTAGTAGCTCCTGAGAATCAGGACCCCTATGGGGTGTGGCCAGATTCAATTGAGACCTGGGGAATACTGACCTCCCTACCTATTTGTTCCTGTTTTCTCCAGGAGTGGATCGAACCATCCATCATGGGATATTTCCACTCTCTAAGAATTGTCTTAAGGTCCAGTTTGTATCAGTGAGTGTTTATATAAGCCTTTAATAAATATTAATCCTTATACGATATATTTCAAGTGAATAAATAATTCATGTAATACCTGAGTCCTCAAACAGTGATGATGAGATAGGTTGGGGAGATGAATGAACAGTTTGGAACATTTGCTTCTTTTTTTAAAAACATATTTATTTTTATTTTGTGTGAATTGGTGTTTTGCCTGCATGTGTAACTGTGTAAGAGTGTCAGATCTTGGAATTGCAGACAGTTGTTAGCTGCCATGTGAATGCTGGAAATTTGCTGCTCTTGCAGAGGATCCCAAGTTCAGTTTCTAGTAGTCACATTGGGCAGTTTACAACCTCCTGTAACTCAGCTCCAAGCCTCAGGTCCTCACCAGACATATGACTTCCACATGAACACGCACCTGTCCTGAGATCAAGGCTCAAGTGTACCCTGGAGGCTTGTTTCCAGCTTGGCCAGTGGTTGCAGACAAGCTTTAGTCCAGGCATTCCACACATTTCTCTGCCATTTTCGATGCTTCAGCAATCACATCCTTAAACAGTCTGGACCTCGGACCTAGGAAGGAGGCCCCATCTTAAGACCCTTTACTAGGACAATCCTTTTCAGATGTAGGAGGGCAGTCCTATAGGGTTCTTTTTACATATGTGTTTAGACTTTTGTCAGAATTTAACCATTCCTGGGGCCGTCGAGATATTCAGCTGGTGAAGGCACCTAATGCCAAGCCTGACAACCTGAGTTCAATTCTGAGATTCACATACTAGAAAGACTCTTGAAACTTAATATCTGACCTCCACACACAAACCATGCTTGCCTACTTATACATATGCACAAAATACAACAAGGGGTAAGTAAGAATTTCTATGATACTGCTTCTCTTTATTGGACCCAGACTAAAAAAAAAAAAAAAAGAAAAACCTTGTAGATCACAAATATCAATGTGAAACCACGTAGTTCATTGTCTGGTGAGGCAGTGAATGGCAGATGTAAGCAGTTATGCTGCTACTGCAGGCTGGAGATGAAACACACGCTCTTCCTAGGCATGGCTCTGCTTGGTACCAGAACTGGAATTGCCTTCTCTCCTGGGATAGCTATGCTTCAGGAGTATCAGGGTGTCTTTGAGAGATACAGTGTCTTCTCAATTCTGGTTGTATTAGTTTAAGAGACTAGGATCCCCAACACTCAACAGCCACCAAAGCCACCCAAGGTCAGTGGCTTTGTTGTACCCATATCATGAGACCCTCAAAGACCACCAGGGAGCTGACTTCTGATACAAACACACAAGCATCAGTTTATCCTTTTGAACAGGTTTGAACCTGGGCCGAAGCCCTATGTTCCATCATAGTTGAGGAATTTGCCCCTGAGTTCAGGGGTGAGAGTGTTTTTAAAGAAAAAGAAAATATGTAAGTGGGGTGTTACATGTCTTGACATTTCATGATTGGTAAAGGGGTACGGGGTAGAATAACTCTTGGGAAAAATTGGTTTAACTTTCAGCACAAACCCAAGTTTTGAATCTACTATCAGATACTTTCCTGAGATTTTTTTCCTAGATTCTTCATAGACCTGGGCCCTGCACTCAGGCACTAAATGGTCTTTCCCTGAAATAAAATTTTGTAACAGTCAGTCTATGCCTTCACAGCTTTTGAGTTCTTGTCTCTGTATAAACTGAGGACATGAATGCTCCAAGGTATGGCTTTTTGTTGTATAAACAAGGAAAAATACAACCAGAAGCATCTGGATGAATCTAGAGCAGAGAGAGAAAGTAATAGATTGAATATGGTCAGCAGATTAAACCAGGCTAGAAGAGGAGGCAGAGAATGAGAGAGGAAGATGAAGAGGAGTGAGCAAAGGAGAGGGGCAAGAGAAGGTGAGAGAGAGAGAGAGAGAGAGAGAGAGAGAGAGAGAGAGAATGTCCAAAATGGCAAGGTTATGTTGCCTTGCTTTCAGCCATAATGATAATGGACTAAACCTCTGAACTGTAAGCCAGTGCCAATTAAATGTTTTCCTTTATAAGAGCTTCCATGGTGATCACCTCTCTCCACAGCAGTAGAAACCCAAGTGAGACACTCACATAATATAAATAAACTTTGGAATGAGAATGTACCTAGACTTGGAGACCAAGAGAGAAACACTGGAAACATACAGTATTTGATTTAGCTATATGTGGTTATATATTTGTATCTACTAAAGTTTGCCTGAAGATCAGAGGACAGAGTCAGCCACAGAGTTAGCCATGAAGGTCAGGGAGTGGTGACACACTCTTTAATCCTAGTTCTTGGGAGGCAGAGACAGAGGTCCCACTGGATCTCTGTGAGTTCAAGGCCAAACAAGGGTGGTGGCAGACACGTTTAAACCCCGGCACTTGGGATTCCACATCTCTGATCTCAGTACTTGGGAAACAAAGGCCTTTGATCTTAGCACTAGGAAGCTTGAAAAAGGAAGTGATATGACCAGGGAAGTAGAAGATGGGAGGAGACAGGAGTTCAACCCTTGGCCTGCGACCCTCTTCTCTTCCAGCTGAGCACTCAGAGGCATTCAGTCTGAGGATACTTGAGCAGTGATGAGGTGAGAATTGGCTGTTGCACCGCGCCCCGTCCCATCCCGTCCAGCAGGAAAAGACACAGCACCAGGATTCTTCTGTGGTAATTGACCAGGTCCTTTATTGTTACAGATACTTCTTGCAGTAGTAGCCCCTTGCAGTAGTTCTTCCTCTCTCCGAACCTGTGCAGCCAGTTTTAAGCTCAAGTCCTTCACTCAGCTAATGCCACATGGGCCTTCACCATAGGGCCATGCACACGGAAGCAAGCTAGTCAATTCAGCACATCCCATGGATGGAGTTAATTATTACTAGAAGCATTCACCATCAGGAAGGTGGGGAACAGGAGCCAGCGCCATCTTTAAGGTGCGGCAGCTCCCAACAGGCTGTAGCTTGTTTCTCTGTCTCTCTGGGATTTCAGTTTTTCCCCAATATCTGGCTCTGGGTATATTATAAGACCAAGTAGAATTTGTGCAATAAATACAGTCCCTGCTGTTCGTAGTGCTGTGGTCCAGGTATGTTAATAAGAAAATTAACTATTGGGGGAAGAAGAAGGGAGAATACCGTACTTAACTCCAGAATTCTTCCCCTGGCTGCATCACTAGATGGTATGTGGCATCATTAAGGGGTACAAAGGATGAGAGTTTATATAAGAAGACAAGAAGGCTAAGACAGAAGAGCCCTGTCTTGCCCTTTGTAACAGCTTATTCTCAGGATCTGACCAAGGTTCCATGAGAATGACACCAATTCTTTCAAATGACAATGCCCACACCACAAGACAATTACACCATACTAGGCTTCTCCTCTAAAGGTTTCATCCCTTCCATTGCTCCAGCCACAAGACGGAGGGGGACTGATCTTCAGTCCCCTGCACAAGACTAGTTTGTAGGGTGTTTGTGTTCAGCTCTGACTCTCGGAAGAAATTCCTCAGCACTCAACATCTGCCCACCCTAGCAAGCTAAGTCTCTAGAGCAGTGGTTCTTAATTTGTGAGTTGACCCCTTTGGGGGTAACATATCAGATTACCTACCATATCAGAAATTTACATCACAATTAATAACAGGAACAAAGTTACAGTTATGAAGAAGCAATGGATGGAGGGTCATCAAAACATGAGGAATGGTATTAGAGAATTGAAGTGTTAGGAAGGTTGAGAACCACAGCTCTAGAATATCTTGCTGATAACACACACCCATGTCCTGAACCCCCTAACTGCCTGGACCTGAAAGATTAGTCCTGTGTCTATGGTCTCCCATCACTTCCAGTTTAGCTCCCCAGCTGATGAGGAGAGAGAAACAGGAGCTATTGCAGGGTGCTGAGTATTTGAAGTCTGCCTGCTCCATCTGCTGAGCATATTCTTCTGGAGTCCTGTAGAGGGCCCCCATCCTCATCAGTACCCCTACAATAGAGAAGGGACTCAAGTTCAAAAACCACATTTTTAGTGTTTAGCTTTGAGGGGCTTTGCTCCTCCACATGGGCTGAGAGCTGCCAATAAAATCACAGAAGTGTTAAAATGATTCCTCCCTCAAGATGGATGCAAGGCAAACAAGCACACGGCTAGATTGTTCTGCTAACTCTGTCCTGCATTTGAGAACACAAGCTTGGAGACAGGGAGTGCTGTGAAGGTACTCGTCCACAGATGTTCTTACCCACATTTTCAAAGGCACTGTGTGGTGGTGAGGTTGAGACTTGGAGTGGTACTTTCCACTGCCAATTAAGGGATGAGTCATGCTTTAAAAATAGGCTGAGATGGGGCTTCACTTAGACACACTCTTATGAACACTGAAGCACCAGGAAGAGCATGTAACTGTGAGCGAAGGTCAAGATGTGCTCACAGACAGATCTGAGCTTCTCTGCCAGAGGAACTTTGAGAGTCCATCAACATATGATGAGAAGGTGGTCAAGGCTTCATAATATTATGTTCTAACAGAAAGATTCTTCAATTTTCCAGATGGTCACATGGTTTGTCTCCTCCCCTCACTTCCTCCTTCCTTCTCTCCTTCTTTCCTTTGTTACAGTCCTGAGGATCAAACCCTGAGCCTTATACATACTAAGCCAGTCTTTACTCGCTAAGCTACATCCTCACCTTTTGTTTTTGAGACAAAGCCTCACTATATAGTCCAGGTTAGCCTTGAACTTGCTATGTTGCACAGGTCTAGCTCAATCTCTCAGTCTTCTCCAGTACTGGGATTATAGATGTATGCTACCATATCCTGTAAAAGTTAGCTATTTTAAATAAAGACACACCTTTTCTTTCTTATGTTTTAAAAGGGATCTCTACATTGCTCATGGTGGCCTTCTGCCCCACCCCCTCACTTGTTGAAACTGTAACATGGGCCACATGTTTTTTTGAAAATCAATATCAAACTTTATATAAAAAACCAAAACATCCAGGATAGAAAAAAAAAAAAACCCATACAGTAATAAAACTTCTCTTCTCTCTAAAATACATGAAACACACAAAATAAAATCTAAAGCTCCCAAAGCCAGGTTAGGCTTAGCTACAGATAAAGAAAACACAGTAGGTCACAACTAAAGCCCACAGATGCACTATGGCCACCATAAATTTCTGCTAAGCAATCCTTCTACAGTCAAATCAGAAGGTTTGTGTGTGTGTGTGTGTGGTGTGTGTTTTAAATCACTTTGTTCACCCCTCATCTTTCAATGAAGTAAGAATGTTTTTGCTTAAAGTTCACTAATGAGTGAGTACATCCTCTGCTTATCCTTGCACTTAGGTTGTCTCAGACATAATTGGTCAAGCAAGCAGCAGTTACACTAGTCTACTTTTAATTGACTGAGGTTTAGTTTTACTGTTTTTGGATATTCTTGAGCAAGTTTGAGCAAGTCAGGACATATCTCAGAAGGGAGGTTGCAGGATTTTTCCTTGATACATTTGTCTTCGACCCTCAATAAATGTGTTTGGCTCAGTCATTAAGAGCATTGGCTGCTCTTCGGTAGAAACTGAGTTCAATTCCCAGCAACCACATGGTAGCTCACAACCATCTATGATAACATCTGTTACCTTCTTCTGTATACTGTATACATAATAAATAAATAAATCTTAAAAAAAATAATAGCCCTTTGTTGGGAGAGACTCCTGTTTTGTCCCCTCAGTTGTAAAAGTGGTAAAGTTTAAATCCTTCAGCCTAATCTTATATTTATGGGTATCCTTACTGGGGTGGTGGATCAAGGTCTTTGTTATCTTTGTAGACATGGTTCCAACCTACCATTAAACTTAACCTTTTTTAGTGAATATAGAATGTCAGAAAAAGAAGGTCAGATAAACCAAGATTCAGTGGATATGGGGATATAATGTAGCTCTTTTCTCTTACTGAAACATTCCCTCCTAAAGGCCAAGTAAGATTCAGGAAGTCACTTCAATTTATAAGATCAGAAAGTAAAGGAAACTTAGAAGCCCCAGGAAACTCCTGAAATTACAAGATTCACACCTGGCCTTCTTCCCAAAGTTCCGTAACTAGGAACAATCAAGGGCAGAGGAGACTTTCCAGCCTGCCCTGGTGCAGCTTTTGAGTCTTTGTGGTGAGGCAGCTCTCTGAGTCATTCCTGTTCCTGGAAGTAAGCCCTCACCCACACTCTTGGAAGGTTCTTCAAATAAATTCACTGTTTTAGTTTCTAGACTTGGGTGGAATGATTTTTTTGATTTGTTATTGATGTCCCATCTGGGATGATCATTATTTGTTTGTCTATCTCCAGGAAAAGTCACACACTACAAAGAAGTATAAGATTCCATTTTACACACAAGCATGCTTCTATTCACAGTACTTTGATAGTGTGTGGCTTATGATGCAGAAATTCTAATAAGATGCATTTCCTGAAGTTGCTTTTAAAAGTATTTATATTTGTTTGATATAATTTCATGTTGCTTTGTTGAGCACCACCCCCACAGGAGAGAATTTTCATTTTAAATAGTGTAGATGAGCAAAATGCTTACAGCTTCATTCTCAGATGCTAGGAAGATTTTCCGTAGCTTCATTTTTGGCTCCCTGTATGTCAAATCCTGTTTCTTCTTTATGCAGACACATTCCCGAACAGGTACTATTACATAGTCGTTGTTGAAATACCATCTATGACTCTGCTTGCTGAGTCAGAACAGCATTCCTGGGAGGCATTCTTACAGAGGAATGGATATGTAGCAACTGCACAGTGAATTGACTGTAAATGCCACCATCATTTTCTATTTCTGACCAGATCTTTTAAATGAGATGCAGAGGAAGCCAGGGTGGAAGATTCAGTCATCTTAAATCACATGAACATTAGTTAATTTTTATCAGTTCTGCAATAAAGTACGACAAGGTAAAACATGGCTGAGCCTTTCCCACCATAACCTTGTAAGGAATTCAGCATGGCAGGGGCCCTACAGCTTCTAAATTTCATGCCTGTTGGCAGGGCATGAAAAGTGATGGGGGTCCATTGTTATTCGATTGCTGGATGGAATGGCATGGCAGGAGGTGGTGTATCCCTAAGACTAAACCCAGGAGAAAAAGCAGGTCTGAGGGGACAGATGACAACTTTATTTTCTAAGATGATAAATTAGATCCTGTCAGAATCTTGTGTAGGCAAGGCTAGTCTCAATGGTGCTATGTAATCAAGGATGACTTTGAACTTCTTGATTCTTCTTTCTGCCTTTGCTTCCAAGTGCTGGGTTACAAGTGTGTGTCAACATGCCTGGTTTATAGAGCGCTGAGGGGTGACCAAGGACTTTGAACATGCTACACAAACACTCTATCTACTGAGCTGCATGACCAGCTCCAAGACTTTATTTAGGCATTTATTTTAATTTAGTCAAGATTTATTTCAGGACTTACAAACATCTAGATTAATCAGAATGGAAGTAATGTAATTTTTTTATTGTCAGATCCAAAGAAATTCCAATCCCCCAACTCTAAATATCCAGAAGTGAGCTCAACCTGAACCACAGGAGTCACACTCCTCAGGAACTTGAGAAACTGGTTCCCTTTTACCAAAAGGAGTCATTTCTCTCACCTCTGGCAAAATCGACAAAAGTAAAAGGCTCCCTGTGGTGTCTATTTGATATCAAAGCCCCCCCCCCGCTGGTCTCTAGGCTCCCTCCCTCAGTGTTATTACCAGAGTCTATTAGACATTTCAGAGTCCATGATAGATAACATTCTAGCCCTTCTCACCTCTCCCCTGCCCTCAACTCCTCCCAGCTCTCTCTCTCTGTCTGTCTCTTTCTCTCCTCATTATTCTATTCTTTCTCCCGTCTCATAAATAGCCTGTCTATGTCCACTCTGCTGCTCCCAACTTTGGTCTACTTATTTCTCTCCACTCTGGATTCTTCCAGATGCCTCTGGCTGTTCCCTCTCTCATATCTACAATACAAACCTTCCCTTTAACCATATCACAGAGTGGTCCTGTCATCAGTTTGTACACTTACAATGAATAAATACTTAATGTAAACTTTAGAAAGTACAGATAGTTTGGGCCAGTGAGATAGTTCACCAGGTAAAAATTCTCGTTGCCAAACCTAAAGGCCCTAGTTTGATCCCTGGGACACAGATGGTAAAAGGAGAGACCCAGTGGTTCTCTGACCTCCACAGGGATGCACTCACATTGACTCACACACCATAAACAGAAAAATGAAGTAAAAAGTTAAATATAAATAATTAAGAAAACCTTAAATAGCACAGTGTGTTTTTCAAAAACAATGGTTATTTAACAAAACATCAAGGGGGCTGGAGAGATGGCTCAGCGGTTAAGAGCACCATCTGCTCTTCCAGAGGACCCGGGTTCGATTCCCAGCACCCACATGGCAGCTAACAACTGTCTGTAGTTCCAGTTCCAGGCAAACACCAAAGCAAATAAATAAATAAAATAAATAAAGTTTAAAAAAAAGAAAAGTAAATTTCATATTTAAAAAAAAATTAAAAAAAATCAATTAAATATTGATGAACTTTCAGATATTAAGATCCTCATTGGCAGCTATTTACACAAACACAATTCTGTTTTTATACTTCCGATAATGGTTTTAGTCTTCTTCATAAAGACATTGACAATTGAGGCTTCTTTCAGATATGTGAATTCTAACATTAACAATTATGCTGAGTGGTGGTGACACTTCTTTAATCCCACCCCTTGGGAGGCAGAGGTAGGTGGATTTCTGTGAGTTTGAGGCTAGCCTGGTCTACACAGTGAGTTCCAGAGCTGCCAGAGCTACATAGAGAAACCCTGTCTCAAAAAGCAAAACAAAGTTATATTTTTAGGGCCAATGAAATGGCTCAAAGGTAAAGGTGCTTACAGCAAAGCCTCATTACTTGAGTTTGGTGCCCCAAACTCTCACATAGAGGAAAAAAACAAATCCAAATATTTTTTGTGTATCACTATCAGTATGAACCGATTAAATGAACTTCCTAAAGGTCGACACTCAGATGAATTTTAAAAACCTTATGAAAAGTAGTATTATTTTCTTTTTTAAAAAATATTCATTTTTATTTTATGTGAATTGATGGTTTGCCTGCATGTATAACTGTGTAAGGGTGTCAGATCTTGGAATTACAGACAGTTGTTAGCTGCCATGTGGATGCTAGGAATTGAACTCAGGTCCTCCAGAAGAACAGTCAGTGCTCTTAACCACTGAGCCATCTCTCCAGCCCAAAGCAGTGTTATTTTCAAGAAGCAAACTGAAACAGCAACTGAGAGAAGAAAGAATGTAAACTAGATGAGCACTGCTGTTGGATAGCAGTAAAAATGAGAAATATCAATCCACCTTCTTAGAGATTAATAGATTGAACAGGAAACAAAAGAACAAATTAGATGAAAGCTCTACATAGCCTGCTGAGCAAGTTCACAGGAAGATTTACAAGTGGACTTCTTTATGTATAGTGAAGCCACATGCACAAAAACTGGGTCAGGCAGAAATGGAGATAAGAGAATGCACTCCATTTAGAAGGCCATCTTCCTTGGCCTTCTAAATGGAGTGCATTCTCTTATCTCCAAGCACTAAAGGAAGAAATCAATGAAAAAACTTGATTTTCTAGGGGAAAAAAAAAAAAAACCCTTACATTTGTAAATAAAAAATAAAAATGGGGCTGGAGAGATGGCTCAGAGGTTAAGAGCACTGATGTTCTTCCAGAGGTCCTGAGTTCAATCTCAGCAACCATATGGTAGCTGACAACCATCTAGAATAACATCTGGTACCCTCTTCTATCTACATAACAAATAAATAAATCTTTTTTAAAAAGTTAAAAATGTACTTCTAGTGCATGGATTAAGGATAAAGTCCTAACCCCCCCCCCCCCCCGAGTATTTATTTATACCTGAGAGGTGGCAAAAGTACCCAGTATCTAAGCTTTGGATGCAGCTAAGGCAGGATCTACAGGGAGATTTTTAATTAGACACATTTACTACAAAATAGCTGAAGACTTTGAAAACACTCCATCCTGAAGCTGAGCTCTGGAAACCAGAATACCAGTGTAAACCTAAGAGATGCAACTACAGAGATACAAGCAGAAATCAGTGCAGAAAGCTACTTTTAAAAAATTATCATGATTAAAATAACTAAAAGTAGATGTATGCACAATATATTCATGTGATTTGTGTGGGGGTCAGAGGTCAGCATCCCGACTCTTCCTCTGTCACTTTCTACCTTACTGTTGGAGACAAGGTCTCGCTCACTGAGCCTGGAGCTCACTGATTGGTCAACTGGCTGGCCAGTAAGCCTAGGAATCTTTCTGCCTGGCCCCAGCTAAACTGTGGAAACACCTTCGAAACTGTGTCAGGCTTTGTTGCAGGTGCTGGTGCTAGGCTTCAGGAAACTTTCTGGATATAGCTCACCCACTCCTAGGGTTTCTCTTTGCAGATCTTTATCATACATGGCAATGATGATGTCTCTGTTTCTCCCTTAGACTTAGCGGTTCTAAGAACGCAAGAATTTCCCTCCCCTTCACTAAAAATTACTATGTAGTCTATGTAGCCTCCAAATTGCATCAGCAACTTGCTTTCCACTTCCAGAGTGCTGGGCTAGCAGCCACAAGCCAACATACCTGGCTATAAGAACTATTGGGTGATAGCCCTAGGTCATGAAGAAGTTAGTCAGCCCCTAACCATAAAGAATTACTTAGCTCCAGGTATCAAAAACAATCTACCCTGCTTCCAGTCAAACTATAAAAGAATAGCTGTAATTTCCTGTTAGCTACCTTCGTGTGTGTGTGTGTGTGTGTGTGTGTGTGTGTGTGTGTGTGTGTGTGTGTATGTGTGTGTGTGCATGTGTGTGAGTGTGTGTAGGTGTGTGTATGTGTGTGAATGTGTATGTGTGTATGAGTGTGTATGTGTGAGTGTATGTGAGTTTATGTGTGTGTGAGTGTATGTGAGTGTGTATGTGAGTGTGCATGTGTGTGTATGTGAGTGTATGTGTGTATGTGCATGAGCGTGTATATGAGTGTGTGTGTGTGTGTGTGTGTGTGTGCACATGTTCCCCAGCCCCACTACATGTGCTCAGTCGTCATCTTACAGAAAGGTTGAAGCCCATCATTGTTCCAATGAAATAGTCTCAGTCCAGTTTGTCTGCTTCTCTGAATCTTCTTTCTCTCGCTCTCTTTGTCTTTTTTCTTTAAACTATTAATTTTATGTGTGCTAAGATTGTGTTCTAATCCCTGAAGCCACACCTATGCCCTGGCAATTATCTTGAGTTCTGACGTCAAGCTCCATTGAAAAAGAATTCCCACCTTCACCCTTTCCTTTTGTCTTTCCTTTTCCACCCCGCCTGAGGGCGCCCTCCTCAGTGTCTAACCTCCTCCCCATCTCCCCCTCCCCTTCCCATCTATCTCTTCTCCTTCTCTCCATCATAATAAAGTCTCTACATGGGCCCAGTCTAAGTGTCTCTGGAGCCATTTTGAGGATCATGGCTCAGAAACAAAGATTAAGGTTCCTCCAAGTTCCATTTTCTAACAGGGAAGCAGTTTCAGGAAGTCTTTATAATCTTACAGAACCAGAGAAGTCATAAAACAAGGCAAGTGTAAAATCCATTGATGGGCACACCAGGGAGGCAGTGATAAGCCAGCCGGTCTCTATTTTAGGCTTGAAAGACATCTTACAGTAAAGACAAACTAGACTCATTGTATTTATAGTTAAATCTCTATTTCTCTAGGATTGGACTCTGCCCCACCTGCAACCTTAACTACAATGGTTCTGTACTGCCTGTTCCAGGAAAGGGCAACCATGACTTGGTTTCAAAAAGTTATTATGACCACCTTGCTCTGACCTTGATTTTGTGACTACCTTATGACCGACCACCTTGCCATCATGTCTTTGTTCCAGAAGATTGTTGTGACTGACTTGTCATTTTTAGTTCTGCTCCTGTGTCCCCCAGCTATTTACCTGCCAACTCCCCCATTTGGAAACCTTCTGCCCCAAGTTATTATTATTTTTTTCATATTCAGACAGCTTCTTTTCAGGAATTTTCTGTTCATATTTGCATAATCAGTTCTGTGCCAGCCTGAGACTGTCCCCTTTTTATAATTAAATTATAAAAGGTAGCTTATTTGCCTTTCAGGGTTTGGAGAGCTCTGAGGCAGAAAGGCACGTATCACAGAAAGGAGTTTCCCCATAGACCAGTGCTTCTCAACCTTCCTATGCTGTGGATCATTTGATGGTCCCCATGTTGTGGTGACCCCACATACACCAAAAAATTAGTTTCATTGCTACTTCATAACTGTAGTTTTGCTATAGTTATTAACCGTAATGTAAATATCTGATATAAATGTAGTAAGATGTAAATGTAAATAAGACCGGATGTTTTTATACAACCCCTGTAAAAGAATTGTTGGATGCTCCCAAAAGGTTGAGAACCTATGCTATAAACTATTTACTTTTACACGTCATATTTCAAGAAGTGTTGGCTCCATTTCAGAAAATCGGCCATCAGAAACCCACATTTGCAGCTCTTGTGGGCAGACCAGCACTGAGCAGGAATGGTACAGAGTATCTAGGCTGCAGCCAGGCGACATTCCCTCAAGAATCTCTGCCCCAGAGTGTGTGACAGTAGCTCCTTGGAATCTAGAAAAGCTTGCAGTTGGTTTGGTAGCAGACTTCACATGATTCCCTAATGTCCCCCAAGTATAATAGCCAGTTCCTGTTCTTCCTGCCACTCTGCTCCTCTTTTGTTCAGGAGGTGCTTTCTATGTGCTGCTCATGCACCTTTGGCTTGCCCACCCATTCCTATCTCAAGCATACTATCCAATCTGGAAGGAGCTGGGCCTGCAGATGTATATGTTAGAGCTACCAAACGGTGATGGCAGCCCCAGAGACCTAGCTGTCTGTGTGGCAGTAGCCAGGTCCCACTGGGCTCCTGTCCGCACACGGAGCAGGCCGGACAATAGGTAAACATCTGCTTCCCAGGTGCACCTTCTGGCTCTTACTGTTCATTGGGCTCCTGAAATGCAAACAACTAATAGTTTATTTGCAAGTCAAAAGTAGGCAATGAAAGAAGTGTACACCAGGTGGGAGCTAGGTAGTTAAGAATAGGAGGTGGGGAGAATTCTATGTAGTCCAGGGGTGTCAATTGAAGACTCCAAGAAAAGAAGATACTGAAATCTGATTTTATAAACAACACATTTACTTAAGCATACTAAGCACACATAGACAGTGTAGGACAGACACCTGGAAGGAGGTGCCTAAAAGTGAACTGTAGGATAAATTAAAAAAGAGGACTCTTTCAATTTTTATTTTTGAATATATTACAAATCATATATTTACTGCACGACCTTTTCCTAAAAACAAAAACAAACCTAACCTTTTTCTAAAAACAAAGAAAACAAAAATATTTCTAGAATAGTCTTAGATTTACAGAAAAAATTAGGAAGACTTGGAGTTACCATGAACCTGTTACTAAACTAGTGTTTTTGCTATAATGAATAAATCAATACTGATGTATTGTTATTAAAAGCTATATAGTGTTCAAATGTCACTGGTTTTTAACCTAAATGTCCTTTTTCCAGGATCCCATTCAAGAAGTCAATTATTTAGTTTCATATCTCAATGTGACAGCTTCTCAGGCTTCCCTTGTTCTGATGACTTAACAGTTTTGGACAATTGTGAATTCCTCAGCTGGGGTTTGTGTGATATTTTTGCAAGATTACACTGGATCGTGTGTCATTGAGAGAAAGACATCATACAACAGATCAATATAATTTGTCACCGCTGATGTTGGCTCTGATCTTCCGGCTGAGGCAGTCAGTAATTTTTTCCATTATGAAGTTTCCTCCTTCTGTACACGTGGTGTGGCCTTTTAAAGTTTTCTTCCGTCAGATCTCTAAAAACATACAACTGGGTGAAAGTCCCACACTCTCTAGAGGATCTAGCAGCTCTGCCCTGCCAGCAGGCTCAGGACTTTATTGAGTTCCTCAGAAGCCTGGACCTCACCTGTGGGCGTGGCCCCACGCACCCCGCCCCTCCAGAGAGGCCCCTCCCCTCCCATGTGGCTCCTCCCCGGGCGCTTAACGCGACCGCGCCCCGAGAGTTTTCCGCCCCTCGGGCTCCTTAAGTAGACGCCGAGGAAGCTCGCTCGCGGTTTGGGATCCGGGAAAGCGGCAGTGGAAAGGGGCTGCAAGTCAAGGTCAGCGTCTGGGTCCCCGGTACCAGGTGAATGAGGGTCCCGGCGGGCGGCCTGCGTGTGCTGGGTGTTCGCTCTCGGCGGGGACGGGGAAAGGGAGGGCAAGTGTGAGGGTCCCCAGAGGCCGGAGCCCAGAGTTGAGCAGAGTCTGGCAGGTGAGCCTGGGACCTCAGTGGGTGCGAGCTTGGGGGTGGTTAAGGTGCGCTTCCGGAAGAAGCTTGAGCCGAACTCAGCTGGCCGAGAAGGCTGTCTTTGGGAACTTTGCTCCGGAACTGCAGGGCGCGGGTTCCTGGACCTGCCACCCAGAGTTTACATAAGGCAAGCTCCCAAGTGGTCCCGAGAATGCTGGATCGTGCCAGGTGTTGTGTTGCCTGCCTTTCTCAACATTTATCCCGCTAGGATCCCTCTGCCCCCGCCTGTGCCCGGGTTCTAGAGTCCCGAGGAACTCTTGGGCTTGACTCCCCCACTTCCCGTGAGCTCAGTCCGGTTCCTAAAGAGGAAACTAGGTAGCAACCATATCTAGGGGAGGGATAGCTAAACTCAAACTGAGCGCATTCTCTCTGGCGATTTCTCTCCCCGCCCCATAATCAGTAGGTGTCTATGGAGATCGAACTTCTCTCACCCGACCCTCGAGTGTCAGCCCAAATCGTCTGTCCCTTCATAGGCCTCTGCTAGCTGCTCCCTGCTGCCTTGCCCTTGCCCTGCCAATAGAGACTTTTGAGCAGGCGTGCCCCGGGGCTACAGAATGAGGGAAAAAGCTACGAATACAGCCCTAAACAAAATCAGCAAATCTAACATTATGCTACCTATGTGTATGTATATATGTATATAATGTATATTAACTGCATTGAGCTGTTCTCAAGTGTAAACTTTGTAGATGACAGTGTGTCATTGTTAAAAGGTTGGACATGCCTGGCACCTTGTAGGTCAGGGCCAGCTGTCTTCCCTACTCTCCCTGCTCCTTCATTATTTCCTTGCTTCAGTCAGTTGTTGAGAATTCTAGGAGTTCTAACAACAGTGCCATTCCCTCGATGTTTGTCTGCTTAGTATTCCCTAAGCAGGCAAGCCACGTGAGCGGAGGGCAGTCTAACACAGGGTGCCCACTTTGGATTCCTGTATCCCTGCCTGATCCATCATTAATCTCTGCACCTTGGCGTCCTCATCCATAAAATAAAGGTAATTGTAATTCCTATTTCACAGACTTATTTTGAGGATTCAGCCAGTTAATTTTTTGTTGTTGATTTTTTTTTTTTTTTTTTTTTTTTTTTTTTTGTCTTTAGAAACAAGGCCTCCCTATATAGCCTTGACTGGTTTTGAACTCATAGAGAGCTTGCCTCTGCCTTCTGACTGTTGGGATTAAAAGCATGTGCTACTTCGCCCAGCAAGTTGATATTTATATTATTGTTATTATTATTTTTGTTTATTATTTATTTTTGGTTTTTTGAGACAGGGTTTTTCTGTATAGCCCTGGCTATCTTGAACTCACTTTGTAAACCAGGATGGCCTTGAACTCAGAGATCTGCCTGCCTCTGCCTCTAAAAGTGCTAGGATTAAAGGCAAGCACCACTACCGACGCCCAGGTGACTATTTATGTTATTTTTAATTAAGTGTCTGGTGTGTGTTCAGATCCCCTGACAATGGAGTTGTTCCAGGTGGTTGTGAGCTGCCTGACTATGAACTCCGGTCCTCTGTGAGAGCAGTATGCTCTTTTCCACCGAGACATCTCTTCAGCCCTATGAGTTATTCTATTTTTACAGTTTGTTGTTATGTAATCCTGCTTGTTCTGGGACTTGCTCTATAGATCTGGCAGGCCTCAGGCTCAAGATCTACCTGCCTCTGCCTCCCGATTGCTAGAGTCAAAGGTGTGCTCCACAACACCCAGCTTATATATATGTGTTTAATTTATTTAACTTTATTTTATGTGCATTAGTGTCAGATCCCCTGGAACTGGAGTTACAGACAGTTGTGAGCTGCCATGTGGGTGTGGAGAATTGAACCCAGGTCCTCTGGAAACAATAGCCAGCACTCCCAACCTCTGAGCCATCTTTCCAGTCCCTTATTTTGATATTTTTTAAACAGTATTTTATTTTGTTTTATGTGTATAGGTGTTTGCCTGCATATATGTCTGTGTGTACCATGTGGGTGTCTGTGCCTTTGGTACCCCTGGATGACAGAAGAGGGCATTGGATATCCTTGAACTGGAGTTCAGACAGTTATGAACTGCCATGTGGGTGCAACAGTTAATCTTAACTGCTGAGCCATCACTCCACTTGAGGCTTGAGGCTTGGTTTTCTTGCTTTTTTTTTTCTCTTTGAGACAGGGTTTCTTTATGCAGTTGTTTTTTTTTTTTTTTTTTAAACTTTATTTATTTATTAGCCTTGGTGTTTGCCTGGAACTGGAACTACAGACAGTTGTGAGCTGCCATGTGGTTGCTGGGAATCGAACTCAGGTCCTCTGGAAGAGCAGACGGTGCTCTTAACCGCCGAGCCATCTCTCCAGCCCCTCTTTGTGCAGTTCTTACTGTCTTGGAATTTACTATTGTAGATCAGACAGGCCTCGAACTCAGAGATCTACCTGCGTCTGCTTATTGTATGCTGGGATTAAAGGTGGCATCCACCACCTTAGCCAGCAAGTTAATGTTTTTAATAGCTCTGCAAGGCTCAGGTATTGACCAGTTAGAACAGGTAACAACTGGTGTATCATGGTTGGATGATGCTCAGATTAGGTATAAAGCACCTAGGTAAGGCCTGCATAAGTAATCAAATGCAGCCACTGAGTAACTCAATGATGGTAAGAGCAGCCGGTGCAGCCAGCTTGAACTGCCTTATCTCAGCGCACATCATTCTGTCCTCTCTCCTCCATTTTGCCCATCCTTATTCACAAGACATTCCTATGGCTTCTGCTCCCTAGTGGGAGGGACAAGACAAGCCCTCTTCCTCTGCTTTGTCATTGGCCCAATTCTCAAGACTCAAAGGGTTTATATGACAAGGTGTCTTGTCTTTGTGCCATTCTCAGTCTTTGGAGCACAGAGACCGTTTCTGAATCACCTTTTAGTCTTTCAAAGTGCCCATGATGCATCTTTCCTTTTAAGTGTACAGAAAATGTGAGTTGGATAAGAGGCAGGCAAGAGAAATAATGTCTTTGTGGCTTGAGTATTGGAGCTCCAGGATAAGCAGAGAAGAGTAGGAAATGCATCAGGATTGGGGGCGGGACGGGGGAGTCAGAAGAGCTGAGTGTGGACTTTCACACCTGTTATTCCAGAACTCAGGAGATTGAGGCCGGAAGATCAGGAGTTCAAAGCCAGTTTTAGATACAGAATGAATTTGGGGCTAGAGAGATGACTCTGTAGGTAGAAAGCCGATGTTCACAGGTTGTCTTCCGGCTTTCCACATGGATACAGTGGTATGCACTCCCCCCACCCCAGTGCACACATGACAAACAAAATAAGTAAATGTAATTAACACTGAGCATCCTCCTGGGAAGGAGGAAGATGCATAATGAATTTGTGTGCAATCTGTTCTCCATGAGACCTTGGCTAAGGCACCTGCAACTGAGCCTTCTAATCTGAGTTTGATCCTGTGTTTTCACATAGTGGAAGGAGGAAATTGACTCCTGTAAGCTGTGACTTACGCATGCCCAAGCACACACAGGCACTCAAACATAAAATTTAAATATGTGTTTGAAACAAAAACCAGTGAGTTTCAACTATTTGAACACTTTGTAGCCATGACAAGGAAAAGAGAAAGGGCCATCTCTGTTCAGTTGCTTTACCTAGAAGGCTTTGATCAGTGATGCCTGAGTGTTGTGACCCAGGAGGGTAATGGGTAGTTTGGGAGACAGGAGAGGGAACTCTGAAGAGACAGAGAAAAGAAACCCAGGGTGGATGGGGTTGCATGCTTTGCTCCAGAAAGCCTGAGGCTGGCTCTTCTTCCTTTCCTAGGCCTTTCTCCCCCTTGAGCCCAAAACAGTTCCTGGCACTTGGTCCCATGGGAGTCTGGGCGTGGCTGTGCCTCAAAGGCACAGCCGAGGGAGTGTACTCCAGTTTCTGTGATTCTTCCAGACCATCAGGCATTCATATAGATACAAGCCTTATATAGATACATGTAAGTAATAGAGAATTAGAGGACTGAAGGACAGTTTTCATCTGCTGGCTAACCCAGGATAAACCATATAGCCACACAATCCTATGTGTTTAGCTGCAAACGGTTGCCTCTAACAGTCGGATGACATGATGCTTGTGGAAGGGCTTTGAGATTAGTGAGATCAGTGATGATCTTGTTGATACTGTGGGCTTGTCACCAAGGAATCAGGAAGCTCAAAGTCATCAAGGCTGACTCTGTGATCGTTAGTTCTTTTTGAGATTGTGTTCTTAAAGGTCCCACTGTCTTGGCAGCAAAGACAGTTGCAGAGCTCCTCACCAGTGGAGGTTGGCTTGCAGGGGCGAAGGAGGAGAATTCAGGGTGAGGGTAGAGAAAGAACTGGACGCTGTTCATAGGGAGATCAGGCAGGCAGGAACAAGAAGTCTGGTGTGTGGCGCATCTTTGCGGGAAAGGGGTGTGTATGAGGAGCAGGGCCAGTGTTCAGGGGTGAGAGATTGCCGTGTACACCTCAAAGGGCACAGTTATATTTAGGAACTAGGTGACAAGGCATGTTTCTGTTGAAATCTGTAGTTAGTGCCCACTGCTTGTCCATCCAGTGCTAAAGCTACAAAGCGGGACTAGTGTTACTGGGGATATTGAGGTCCCTCTTTGGGTTCTTGGTTTTGTTAATAAAAGAATTTAGGAAAGGACTTGGAAGGATGTTCAAGGGCACTTTTATTAGAGCTGGAAAGATAAAGAGCAGAGAGGGCAAACTGAATCTCAGTAGTTGCTAGGAGGGAGGGATGAAGAAGAGGAAGAGAGAAGCCATGCCTGTAAGAAAGCAGGCAGGTTTACTAATGGGGTCAGCAAATAGCCTCGTGGCAGACAAGCAGGAGGGTGGGGGAGGCTTTAGAAGAAAAGAGTGAGAAAGCCTAGATAATCTGGAAGATCATACTCGGGCTTTGGCCAGTAACTGAAAGAAAAGGAGAGGAAACAAGGGGAAAAGTTGCACTTCTCTAAGTAATACAGAAAGGTGGGAGGTCACAGTACTACGTGATGGAAGCTCTGTGGGTGAGGCCACAGGGGAGCAGTACATTATCCCACTAAGGGAATTCCTCCCATCTCCTAATCGTGACTTTGGGTGAATTAGCATTCCTGAGGCATCTCCTCTTGGACAGGCCCAGCTGTTAGAGAGAGCTGCAGTGATCTAATCTTTGAAGCAGATCAAAATGGCTTGTGTCTGCCTAGGGCCAGAGGTAGATTCCACCTTTTAGATCTGGAAGATGCTTCCTTTTAAGGGCTTCCGAAGAGCCTTGGTAGCCATCTTCAGTGGCCTCCAAGCCTCCTATAACCCTAGGTTTGCCCCCTGGATATCCCAGAGAAACTGAGGACCCACTTTGGAACTTGGTTTTCTCTCATATTGCATTTCAGGTGTCTTTTGAAATTCTTGGGGGGTGGAGAGGGAGCAGGACTGCGGAAGTGTCCAGACTAGAGAAGCAGTTTTGTCTAGGTTATATTTATATTTGAAGTCAAGGACATAGTGATGTTAAAGAACTCCCTGGAATAGCTGAGCAAAGGAAGGTGAGCGGTGGAGCAGATTATAGAGGGCAGCTAGTCCCAGGAACCCAGTATAGAGGGCAGCTAGTCCCAGGAACCCAGTATAGAGGGCAGCTAGTCCCAGGAACCCAGTATAGAGGGCAGCTAGTCCCAGGAACCCAGTCGTTTTGCTTTAGTAGATTTGAGGGGTCAGTGGTGACATTGATTGCTGCATGGCCAGGGATGGGAAGGAACAGCTGGAACAGATGTGTGAACGGACAGGGCGAGAGCATCCTGTTTCCTCAGCTCACCCTGCCTTGTTACTTCTCTTTTACCTGAGGATACTTACCTCATCCTGCAGTTCCTGTGTATGACTTGTTTATTGCGACAGTATCTGGGTCAGCAGCTGTGGAATGTTCTCAGTGCTAATTCTGAGAATTAGCATAATTTGTTCAGTCTTTCCCTCACTGGTGGGTAATAAATTCTTATTTTTGTTTTTACTGACTTGAGGCAGAGGTAGGGCAAAGAAACTGTCTGCTTTGGAATGTATTTATTTAGGAAGTGTTTACATGTTAATGCTTTTAAGTTCTCTAAATCAAGAAATGGGATTCTTGCTACTTTCAATAGAATTTTAATTATATGTTTATTATTTTTTTCTGTTCAAGAGCCATTAATTTAAATTTTTATTAATTTTTTTGTTTATTTTGTTGATTTCTTGTCATTGAAAAGCCTATCATGCTTAGCACTGTCCTTTGGATATAATGCTAACAGATAGGTTTCTATATTCTTTTTTTTTTAAAAAAAAAAAACTTTATTTATTTATTTATTTGCCTTGGTGTTTTCCTGGAACTGGAACTACAGACAGTTGTTAGCTGCCATGTGGGTGCTGGGAATCGAACCCGGGTCCTCTGGAAGAGCAGATGGTGCTCTTAACCGCTGAGCCATTTCTCCAGCCCCGGTTTCTATATTCTTAATTAGGGTTTTTGTTCCTGTGAAGAGATACTATGACCACATCTCTTTTGTTGTTTTTATTTGTTTGTTTTTCTTTCTTTTTAACAACTCTCATAAAGGAAAATATATAATTGGGGCTGGCTTACATCTCATAGGTTTAGTTCATTATCATCATGGTGGCAGTGGGCAGGCAGACATGGTGCTGGAGAAGGAGCCGAGAATTCTACATCTGGATCTGCAGGCAGCCGAGAGAGAGAGAGAGAGAGAGAGAGAGAGAGAGAGAGAGAGAGAGAGAGAGAGAGAGAGAGAGAGAGAGAGAGAGAAACACTGGGTCTGGCTTGAGCTTCTGAAATCTCAAAGCCCACCCCCAGTGATATGCTTCCTCCATCAAGGCCACACCTCTCTCTCAACCTATGGGTATCATTTTCATTCAAAGCATCACACATACAAAGTTCTCACCTCTCCATTGTCCTGTGGTTACTGTAAATCACCTATAATCTGGAAATTATTTAGAAAAGCCATTCTGAATTTCCAAATTGGTCGTGTAGTATCATGGGAATGTGTGATGTAGAGGCTGACTGTTTCATATTTGGGTTTTAGTTTTAGTGGGCTGTACCTGGGTCCTGGTTTTAGTGAGCTGTGGTTGGGTCCTGGTTTAGTGGGCTGTGATTAGTGAAGGAGCAAACATCTCAGACTGCAATGAGTCATCTATGGCTGACTACTATATGTTAAAGTGTACCTTCAAATTTAACTTCAAATTCACTGAGAAATGTGTTAGAAATTGTCACTGTTAAAACTGTGGTGGCATGGCTACACAGTGGCATGACCATGTGGTGGCATGGGCCACTAATCCCAGTATTTGTGAGACAGAGTTCAAGACCAACCTGGACCATATATGAAGGTCATATATTTATGAAGGACCATGTATTTTAGGTCAGCATAAGTTACACAGCAAGTCCATTTGGCCCTCTATACTTTTGTGTATTAACTACACTGTCAGTTTCCTTAAAGAACACAGAAAGCTCATCTTGTTGCCTCTGATGAGGAAGGAAATGTAACTGGTCATGTTGAGCCGCCCACACATCCCTGGACACATAGGAAGAAGGAAACCCAAGTGTATGGGTGGGGGGGAGGTTCTGCCCTGGTGCTGGCATGGGTTGTCCCCTAAAGGCCCACCTGGTACAAAATAAATAAGTAAATAAATAGAAGCAACAGACCAAAATAATCTTCACTGTAATTTTATCTAAGTCAAGCTCAGTTTGTCTTTGGAAGGAGTTCTGGCTTTTATGAACTTTCATGTTTGGAGTTAACAGGAGTTCAGGCCTGCTTTGTGGATCATGCTGTGTGGTTTTTGGTGTTCTGATCTGTATTATTGATGTTTTAGGAAAAGAAATAACCAAAAGGTGGGGTAATCTCTTTCATTACAGTTCTAAAATTAATAAAAAAAAAAATCTTTTGCAACTAACTCATCAAGATTCAAACATTTAGAGGCGCTGTCCCTGGCAGACTCTAGCTTAGCTTCCTGTCCATGGAACAGTTTGGTGGTTGGGTTTTGTTTCCCAGAAGAGTGGATAGGAGATTCACCTGTAAACTTTAGGGAACGGCCCCAGAAGTCTGTTTTCTGATGCTACAATAGAGCATCTGAAACTGGGTAACAAAGAGAAGTTGATGAGGAAATAATAAACTGAGGGCTCTGGTGGCTGTTTGCTACATCACAGATGGCAGAGTAAGAAGGGATGAGGCTGCTGGTGCTGTAATAGCTGGTTTCCACATCCCACTCAGCTCACCTCTGAAAGGTTTTGTAACTTTTTAGGGACATTACACAAAGGGTCAGGCTTCTACCAGGTGGGCCTTTAGGGGACAACCCATGCCAGCACCAGGGCAGAACCTCCCCCCCCCACCCATACACTTGGGTTTCCTTCTTCCTATGTGTCCAGGGATATATGGGCAGCTCAACATGACCAGTCACATTTCCTTCCTCATCAGAGGCAGCAAGATGAGCTTTCTGTGTCCTTTAAGGAAACTGATAGTGTAGTTAATACACAAAAGAATAGAGGGCCAAATGGCAGGAAAAGACTGGCCTGGAGTCTTCATGCTTTTTTCTGTCTCAGTGGATTGGACCAAAGACCTGGTTTATTTGCCTTTACTGATCTTAGAAAATTTCTAAGGCCCATGTTTTCAGACAAAAACAAACAGCTAAAGATAGCTGGGAAAGTCCTTGTTTGCTGGGGCAGGAGTATGAAAAAGTTCTCAAAATATCTCAAGCATGTATGCGTGCCCGCGTGGGTGTGTTTGATGTGTGTGCATCTGTGCTGTGCACACATGGAGACTTAAAGGTTGACATCAAGCATGGTCCTGTCACTCTACCTTGTTGTCTTAAAGATTTATTTATTTATTATGTATACAGTATACAGAAGAGGGCACCAGATATCATCATAGATGGTTGTGAGCCACCATGTGACTGCTGGGAATTGAACTCAGGACCTCTGGAAGAACAGTCAGTGCTCTTAACCTCTGAGCCATCTCTCCAGCCCTCTACCTTGTTTTGACATGGGGCCTCTAGAACTTGCCAATTGGTTACACTGAGTGGCCAGCAAGCCCCAGAGATCCTGCTGTCTCCATCACCAAGTGCTGTGATTATAAGCATGTCCCACCACACCTGGCATCTTAAATGGGTTCTGGAAATTTGAACACAGGTCCTCATGTTTTCACAGCAAAGCATTGTATCTGTTGAAACATATTAACCATCAACATATCTTTAATATTAATATTCTGTCTTTTGATGTCTTTTTTTTTTTTGCCCTGAATTTCAAATCATTTAAGCTTAAAAATCTGGGGTTTTGTTTGTTTGTTTGTTTGTTTTGTCTTAATAAGCACATGACTGGGCTTGGAGCGAAAGGAATTGGCAAGAGGCCATGACAGCTGTAGTCTTCTGTCTTTGATGGAGTCTTCAGTCTCTGATGGAGGAATTTACACTCGTGCTGTTGTGGCTGTCTGTCATTTTATTTTGTGTTGTCTTTTTTTTTTTATTTATTTAATTTTTTTTTTTAATGTGCATTGGTGTTAGATCCCCTGGAACTGGAGTTACAAACAATTATGAGCTGCCATGTGGGTGCCGGGAATCGAACCCAGGTCCTCTGGAAGAGCAGCCAGCACTCACAACCACTGAGCCATCTCTCCAGCCCCTATTTTGTGTTGCCTTTGCTGCTTATCTTACTTGGAGGTTGTTTTTGTTTCTTCTTCTTTCTTGCTACCTTGGCTGGTTTCTCATTACTTCTTCTCCATTCCTGCTTATAGGTATCTGGCTTACTCAATTCCTCTCTTCAGATGACAGAGGCCTATTACTGTGCCATGAGGTAGTCCAGGCAGCAGGCTCCTAACATGATGTTGCTTTTTAAACATTTTCTAGGGCTGTGGTTTTCAAATATGTGCATGTGTAAGGTTTGCAAAATACTCTTCTGGACCCCAGGTGCTGACTGAGGCACATACTGTGTGTGTGTGTGCATACATGTATATCTGAGTGTTTTAATTCTGGCCGGCCTGGGATGTGCTGATGTGTCTGGCTTCAGGGTCACGCTTAGGTAATGTCTCTGTGCTTCCTTTACTTGTATTGTCCAGATCAGCCGACTCTTAACACTCACTGGCAGACACTGCTCAGCTGATGAGGGGACTGGAAACATAGTTCTTGGGGTTTCCGTGTGCCAGGTTATAGTGAGTGTTCTGTTCCTAAAGCAAGACAGGGCAGATGGTTCAGAGATGACAGACAGTTCAGGAACACCACCCACTTCTCTCCGTAATTTGAAACTAATATGTTTATTCTCTTGCCATTGGCTGAGCTGGCACTGCCAGGTTAGGGAGTGGGAACGGAACCATATGTCGTAGCAGCCAGAAGCCAGCTGGGCATACAGTAGGGCAGTTCTGTTCCTTAGGTGGGGGAACGTGCTGGCAGGCCTTTGCTTCCTTGTTGGTGCTTGAGAGTCTTCAGCCTCCTCCCAGAGGCCAGGCCTGTTAGCACACTGTGATCTTCAGCCCCATGGGACCAGGTGGTCCTTCTAAGACCCAGCTTTGGGGGGCTGGAGAGATAGCTCAGCGGTTAAGAGCACTGACTGCTCTTCCAGAGGTCCTGAGTTCAATTCTCAGCATCCACAACTGTCTGTAATTCCAAGACATGCAGGCAAAACACCAATTCACATAAAATAAAAATAAATATTAAAAAAAGACCCAGCTTTGGGATGGAGAATTCTTGCTATGCCACCCTCTCCCAGGTTGCTTTCTTCAACCCCAACAGCCATATATGCCCTGGCTGAAATAAGGTTGATGGTTGCCTGGGCTCCTCACGTTCATGAGAGATGGGATTTGTGGCTGCCCACCCCAGTTTCTCTGCTGTCACTCATAGGTCCCTGGAACAGATGGTACTTTGTGTATGACTCAGTTATGTGGGAGTTGTAGGGAGATCATCATTACATCTTCTCTTTGGTTTTCTCAGGCTAAACTTTATGTCTCCCAACTGACTTTCAGCCTGGGAGGAGCCCAGAGTGTACAGTAGCAGCTTGGTCTGAAATGCAATGGACAAGACATCAAGAGATACAGTTTTAGACCTTATCCAGTCATCCCCTGCTAGCCCTGAGAACTCAGGCAGATCTCTCCTGCTGCCTGGGCCTTGGCTCCTACCAAATAAAACAAGCCATTGACTCAAATAGTCTCAATGGCTCAGAATTGTGAGCAATCTAAATGCCGCTGAGATTGGCTTTTTATTTCTAAGAAGGTTCTTTCAGATTTGCTCCCAAAGGCTCAACCTCAGAGTGAGGCCCCAGTGATTGCTGTGGCCACTTTCCTGCCAGCTTTGCCAGAATTTCTTTAACTTGGGCAGCCCAGGAGACAGTCTTGGATGGCATCATCTGCTGCACACCCTGGAGAATGATTGATGTCAGCTCTGCTATTTTTAATTCCTTCTATGTGGGTGGGGAGCTGAATGTCTGCCTCCACCTTCTGTGGGCTCTTTGTGTAGTGCCTGAGAAAATGCAGTCAGGGTTGGTGAATGCTGCCCCAGGGCCCTCTGGCTTGTGTCAGCCACTTAATGGCACCCATGACCCACATAGGTGAGGTTAGTGCTCATGGTCACAGGGTGTGGAACTCTATAGATCTGGAAGAGGTAGGATGTTACTGTATCTTCTTGCATCCTGTTTGGGATGGGAGGGAGAATGGAATCTTCTAGATGGGTACCACTTGCTCCCGGATTCCTGGAGTCTACCTGCTGACTGGCTGACAGGGTAGGTGCCAGTCAGGGTGAGGAAAGATAAGCCAGCAATTTGTGGTCCCCTTGGGATGCAGCTGTGTTGAAGATTGCAGTGCTAACTCCAATGGGCAGTGGTGGGAAGCAGCAAGGAGGTGAGGATGTCTAACAGCCTACAGGAGCCATTATCTCCTTGGGTGGCCAGGAGAATCTATCCTGATACTGGTCCTTGACCTCTGAGCCTTGTTCCCTCGTGTGTATAATGGGGTAGTATGTGTGATATACATCCATGAGATCCCTGGGAAGGTTAGTGAGATGTTTAGTGAGGAAATGTACATGCCTGTTCTAGGAACTAGAAAAGGAAGTGGATTATTAGAACAGTGGACACAGAACACGTTAGGCTGAGTTCCAGAAAGAGCCGTCATTGTGTGAGGGTAGCTTCCTGAAAGAGGTAGGGATCCCATGTGGTCTCAGGGAAGGCTAGGAGACAGCACGGTGGCCAACCATAAGAACATCTGACCAGTTGCCTAAAATGGAAGTTGCCAAGCTTGGCTGAATAAGAAACATACATTTCCTGTCCACTTGTGTCACACACATACCTTGTCACACACAGACTTCCTGTCTTTTCGCTGTTCCTCAGTGGCCCAGTCCAGTGTAACTCCTAGTCCAGAATGCCAGCCACAGAGGGCCAGGACTTGATAGAAAATCTTGTCTAAGGACTCCCTTTCGATTTCTGGCAGCCTGGATATCCTTTGCACCACAGAAGAGTCGAACTGTTAAGGGGTAGTTAAATTACAAGGCTTCTCAGGGCAAACATTCTTGTCTTCCAGGTGAAGGCACTGAAGTTCCAGAGCTGACAAATGGGCATTGAGTACCCGACAGTGATTGGATCAGAGCACCTGCAGCCTGTAGGCCTTGATTTCAGCCTCTCTCCCTTTGTCCCTTGTAGAGGAGAAAGAGAGCCTCTGAGAGGCTTAGCATGGCTTCACAGAGGGCTCAGGGCTCTTAGTCCATTTCTAAAATGGTTTAAGTCGAAGATTCTCTTTGTCCCCTGCTTCCCCAAGGAAGCAACTGAGCTACAGAACCTTCCTGAAGGTGGCCACAAAACCTTTGTGAAACCCCAGCTGCCTGGATAGGTGGGGATGAGGAACCCCAGAGAGTCTGGTGTCCACTAGAGAGAAGAGGGTTTTCTCACACCCTCTCTCAGGCTTTACCCCATCCCCACCCCAACCCCGGGGAGAAAGAAGAATGCATCTGAAGTATGTGCTTCTTTTCTGCAAGTGCCTGTGTGTTCAGCTGCCTGTTGTGGGGAGTCTAATGGGCCCTCTTCCAGTGCAAGGTGGCAGAATCAGATGTCACTAATCACCCCCATCACCACCATCACCCTCCCAAAGCTGTGGGCTTTCACCTCCATACCACTTGATAACATTGGCATAAAGGAAGGAAGGTGTTTGTATCTTTTCTTTAAGAGGCCACTACAATCCTGTAAGCTTTGTGTACCACCAGACTTCTACCTATGTCTGTAGATGGCGGTAAGCAAAGAAACAAACAAACCCAGACAGGTGCAAGAGTGCAACACTGAATACAAATGGTTTTTCAACTTTTAGCTGAACAGTTTATTTTTTTGAGAATTGTTGAATACAGCAACTCAATTATGCTGTAATAGTCCTTTTTTTTTTTTTTTAAGTTAGGTGTCAGGGTCCCCTTCACATGTAGCACTTATTGTCATGTTATAAATCGTGCATAGTTTACAGAATGAGCAAAGTCAGCTGTTCTAATCTGAAGGGCTTAAAGTGACCCTAGCTGTCTCCCAACACACCCATTCTCCTCTTTGTCTACTTCTGAACAGGTAGCTGTTTCTTCTAACAGTATCTTTTATTTAAATGATAGGTTTATAGTTTATATTCATGCTGCTTGAATAGATAGGGAATCAATACCTGTATCAGCGGTAATCGCATTGTTATGACTGTAGAATGTATTGCTCACGGCTGTCCCAGGCGACCTCTGCGGTTACAGGCACAGGGCCACCAAGCTTCCTGTTCCTGCAGCATATCATCCCTCCCCCTTGGGTTTGAGTTTTCATTCACCGATTGCTCTGAGCTGACCGGTTGCTCTCCAAGTCTGTCACTCGGCTATCATCTTGGGACTTTCGTTGTAAGTTTTCTTGTATTGGGGTTCAGTTACTTCTTTATTTAGAGTCTCATTTTGTCTGAATTCTTTAGGAATTCCTAGTACAAGTAGGTGGGAGGTAGGGTGTGTTTTGTTTTTGAGTCTTTGGCAAAGTCTATGGCATCCTGTTGATAGGCAGGCGATTTAGCTGGCTGTAGGAATGAGTGACTGGGAAGTTGAAAGAGTTTCTCTGATGGGAAGGTTGGGAGGAAGGCGCTCCTGTCTTGTGGTTCCCAGCAGTGGTTGAGGAGCCCAGTGTCATTCTGTTTCCCCCTGAAAAGCCTTGGCTCCTTTAATTTTCTGGAAACTTGAGGTATTGTTTTTCTGCCTCCTATTCTCATGTGGGGTTGGTGAGCTTTGCTGATGGTCTCTTTTCAGACATTGGGTTGCCACTAAGTGATCCTGTCAGCTTACACTATGTCTTCAGGTGTTGGTATTCTTCTATCATCATAATCGTGTATGTCATTTTTATTTGTGTGTGTGCCTGTGGGTATGTGTGGTGTGTAAACATGTGTGTGCCTGTATATGTGCACAGAAGCCAGAAGAGAACTCTGTGTCAGTGTCCTGCTCTGTTTGACTCAATTTGGAGCTGGACTGGCAGCCAAAAGGTTCAGGGACCCTCTTGTCTCCACCCTACCTCCCAGCACTGGGCTTACAGGCACACACATGGCTGTGGCCAGATACATGGGGGCTGGGGATTTTGGGCCTGGGTATCTATGTGTGTGCAGCAAGCATCCTTACCCACTGAGCCATCCCCAACCCTCACAGTGTTCGTGTGCTATAACTAATCATTTTCTTCTCCTGCCTTTCCCCCAGGACTCATTCTTATGTCAGTGATTCTCAACGTTCCTAATGTTGCAAATTTTTAATACAGTTCCTTGTGTTATGGTGACCCCCAATCATAAAATTACTTTTGATGCTATCCCATAATTTTAGTTTTGCTACAAGTATCAAATGTAATGTAAATATCTGACATGCAGGATATCTGATAGTTGAGTCTGTAAAAAGGACGTTCAACCCAAAGAAGTCTTGATACACAGGTTGAGAAGCGCTTTATAGATTGTAGTATTCCTACATCTTTTTATACTTGCTTGTGGTTGTTAGTGCTTTTCATTCGAGTGTGTGAGTTCATATGTATACATGTATGTAGAGACTAGAAGGCAGCCTCAGGTCTTCCTCGGGGTCTCTCAGTGGAATCTGGTGTCTCCATCTAGGCTCTGCTGGCTGGCTGGCTAGCAGTCCCCACTCCCCCCACTCTCCCGCCCCCCCCCCCAGACTCACTGTGTACCTCGGCTCTAGACTTCCAGAATCCCCTACCTCTGCTTCTGAGTGCTGGGATTACAGGCATGGCTCACTACAACCAGATTTTTGTTGCTCCTTTATCTCTGGATTCTTCTTGACTTGCTTTTCTAACCTTTGTGCTTAATGTTAGGGTTTGTTTGTTTTTCATTCTCTTTATACACACATTTATTTGCTACTGATCTATTGAATTTTTAATTTTTAATCTGTTTCCAGTTTCAGAAGACTTTTTACTGCTTTCTTATTGTTCCTTGTGTACAGAATTTTCTTTTTGTTCTGCTTTATGGGTAGATTTTTCTCTGACTCTGAGCATTCTAATTT
>PVIH01005006.1:0-16161 GCA_004025045.1 Sigmodon hispidus | reverse complement strand
CCTCAGGTGTGAGCCCAGCCAGAATTCCAGGTGAAGTGGGTCCCTCATGAACCATGAACCTGTGCTGGGGTCATGCTCTTTGCATCATAGCACTTGTCATGGATGCAAGAGTTTCTGGGTCCCTTTGGGTGTCATGGTGGCATGCTGCTCCCCCTCCCTGGGTGTCTATTCCTTCATATGTAAATGGAAAGAAGAGGTGCGGTCGGTAGGAGTAAACTGAGTCACCTCCTAGGGCCACCTTGGCTTACCAGCTGGGTGTCATGCTCTGTTACCTGCATGCGTAAATCATGTCCTTAGCTTTCCCCTCCCCCAGAGTTTGCCTTCCTGGCTGCACCGGTGTGTTGCCCGGCCACCGAGAACCTACCCCAGCTTTTATTATGGTGACTCACAGTGACCATGGTGACTTATGTTTTATAATACAAGTGAGCAAGCAAGCCTTATCTGGACTCCTTCTCCCAGGCAGGAGGGAGTAGTGAGCACCTAGTTTTCATTGTTGGAATGATTTGTTGGGGTTTTAGGGATTTGATGCTTCTCTTGTCAAAGATGCTGGCCACACCATGTGGGTTGATTGTTTGTAGACCTCAGATCAGAAAAAATCTGGAAGTAGTGGCTGCGGTATAGATTAGTTTGCAGTTTCTGTTCTAGCAGATCATGACAGACTTAGGAGATGTTTTTGTGGTAGTTTACACGACATGAAATTGGCTATTTTTACTAAGTTTAGGTGTGTAGCTCAGTGGCATTGAATATCCACTTTGTGTACAACCATCACCACGAACCATTTCCAGAACTTTCTCATTGTCCCAAGCTTACTACCCCCATTCAGCAGAGCATCCCATTTTCCTCTTGCCCTAGCCCCTGTGGCCAGCAATCTCCCGTCTTTGAGTGGAGTAAGGCAGTGTATCTTTCTGTGACTGGCTTATTTCACTTAGTGTGCTGGGTTTAAGTTCATCTGTGAGGGAGCATGTGTCAGGATGTCCTTTGGTTTCAGAGTGAGTGACACATTTTCTCTTATCTGTTTATCTGTGACACTTGAGTGGTCCCCACCTTTGTACTTGGACCTGTGGATAACGCTGCTAGGGGAAACTGGTTCTACAGATAACTCAAATAACTTGCTTCTGTTTGCTGAATCCTATGATAGTTCTGACTTTAGGTGTTGGTTTGTTTTTTAGGAGCCTTTACCGTTCTCTCCAGTAGCTGGCATTTACCTCATGGCTTGTTTGTCTACCAATTTGATCCCACAGTCTAGTCTCACAACTGTCATAGATGGGACGGACACTCAAAGTGTACATAAGGTTGTGCTTTACCTGAGGATGATCTGTTTCCTTGGTGTCTCTGGCACTGGTGCTGTCTGTTCTTTATTGCCCATTCCTCTACAGGTGGAACAATTGTCTGCTTGGTGTCTTCATGTTCCTATTCTTTCTTAGCGGGTAAAGAGTGTCCACTTTCAAGAGTGCCTGCAGTTGGATTGATCTCACCCAGGTAATCCAGCAGAGTACCACACTCATCTGGCTGGTGATCTCAGTCACATTGGACTAGCTCTTTTGCCATAGGAGATTGCATTTTCAGGTTCTTGTGCCTGCGGACTGTATCTAGGACATGTTTTAGAGGATGATGGCCTTGTCTCTGGCTTTGGAATGCCCTTTTCTCTAATCCTTTGATTGACCAATGGCTCTGTGACCCCTATGGCCAATCAGCCCTTCCAGCACTGTATGGGCCAGCTCCCTGGTAAATAGGTACATTTAAAAGGTTGATGAGCTTAAGAGTTTTGATTCTTTATTCCTTGCCTGTGTGTTATAGCCTGTCTTCTGTGGCCACTTGGAGACACCAGTATTAAGGCAGTTGGTTTCAGCCTGCTCTGCTCAGGTCCTACTGGAGCATGGGGTCAAGCAATTTCTCATAGTCCGCCCCTCTTGTGTTCTTGGAAGGATTGCATGGCACAGAGGCAGTCACTGAGCACGTCAGGGCTTGGTCTGTAGAAGCATCTCAAGCTCAAGGGGACTGGGGAAAAACTGGACCTTGCCTGGGCTGATGGGGGCTCATATATTATCATCGGTCTACGATGGCCAGCTAGTTCCTTTGACCGTGCTCCCTAGACTGCCCTGGTAGACACTGTTTTAGACCCAGGGTGTAATGATAGTGGGAGGTGGTGACACAACCAAAGCCCTGAATCTCCCATCACCTGACTGTACTCACAAACACAGCTCAGCTTTGGTGTGGGGTGTGCATGTATGATGGTCTCTCTTTGTGTCTCCTTCCCTTGGTCTCGGTCTCTCTCTGTGTCTTTCTTTCTTCTCTGTCTCTTCTCTCTGTCTCTGTCTCTCTCTCTCTGTCTCTCTCTGTGTCTCTGTCTCTCTCTCTCTGTCTCTCTCTCTCTCTCTGTGTGTGTCGTTCTGTGAGCATGTGTGTTCAAGTGCCCAGAGCCCCTAAGGGTATGTGCTTGGGTAAGGCAGAAGCAGGTATTGGATTCACCCGCTGGAGCAACAGTTACAGATAGTTGTAAGTGTGATGCTGGCATCTGAATTTTGTCTCAGTGCTCTTCACTGCTTGAGCCATCCTCTCAGCCCTGTGTGTATGTTTAAGTTTCGCCTCGGGCTGCTCGGGCCGCTTTGATGGAATACTATGAACAAGAGGCTTCAACCAAAGAAGTGTGTTGCTCACAGTTCTAGAAGCTGGAAAGCTAAGATCAAGTGTTAGTGTCTGCCAAAGGACCGTTTCTGGATTTATAGCCAGTCATTTTACTGTGTCCTTACATAGTAGTCTCTCTGGCCTTAATCCAGTTCATGAGTGCTCAGTACCCTGTTTTCTAACCCCTTGGTTTCATCTGGGAGACAGGTATGTCTTCCTGTTGCTTTCTGAGGCAATCAGCTAAAAAGACCAATGGTGGTCTCAGAGGTTCCTGTCTGCTCTGGCACATCACATGCTCACCTTATGGCAGCTGAGATGGAAAGAGGAAAGGCTGAAGTCCCAATGTGTCCTTCAGGGACATGTCCCTGGTAACCTAAGACCCACCAGCAGAAACACCCCATCAAGATTCCACTGCCTCCCAGTAGTGTCTGTCACAGGCGATCAGGACTCAGCTGTCAACACTTGGGCCTTTCTTGATCCATGTGATAACACTCACTGCCTATGCCACTCTCTTTCAGATTATTCCAATGTTACCCCTATTCCTGTGCCCTGCCATGTCGTTCCTCAACTCACTCCCCACCGGGTCCCCACAATTCTCATTCTTTACCAGATACCCCAGGGTCCTCTGGGACACCCCTCCCCCAACCCAGCTTGATATTTTATGTTGGACAACTCCATGAATGAAAGTTGAAATGACATAATGAGAACAAACTTAGTCTGAGACTGTTACTATTCTCGTTTAATAGAGGTGAGAAACTGAGGCACACAAAGCTAAGTAACCTGCCCAGGATCACCCAGCTAGTAGAAACCTGGCTTGAATTTGAACTTGAGTAGTCTGCCTCCCAAGTCCATATCCCTCCTACTGTCTACATTGCTTTCAAGAACAGGGGTCTTTGCAGGGCATGGCAGTGAATGCTTTTAATCCTAGCACTCGAGACAGAGACAGTCTTGATTTACAGAGTGACTTATAGGACAGCCAGGGCTCCGCAGAGAAACCGTCTCAAAAAACCAACAAAGAAAAAAAAAAGAACACAGGGCTTGCTTGCTATCATCAGAGATAGAAACCAGATGTGCAGATTCCTAATTCCATGCTATCTCATCACACCAGTTTGTAAAACTCAGCCTTTAGGGGCTGGAGAGATGGCTCAGCAGTTTAAGAGCACCGTCTGCTCTTCCAGAGGACCCGGGTTCGATTCCCAGCACCCACATGACAGCTAACAACTGTCTGTAGTTCCAGTTCCAGGCAAACACCAAGGCAAATAAATAAATAAATAAATAAATAAATAATAAAGTTAAAAAAAAAAGCAACTCAGCCTTTGAGATTCTCCTATTCCTGGGGCCAGTAGGCTTGTGCAGACGTATGGTGTAGTGGTGAAAGTCCTGGGATTCAAAACCAGACGGCCTGGGTTTGAGTCACGTCTCCCTCATTCACTGGCTGTACTTACCCACGTCGCTTGCTGTTTGAAATGTTTGGTGTTATGGTTGTTTTTAAAGTTAAATTCAACATAAATTTCTTAAAGCTGTGCCTGGCACGTTGTAAGTGTTTAATAAATGGTGACATGGCCTAATAAGTCGAGGCAATTTGAGGATAGAGTTTAGCAGGGCCTCTTTGTGATGGAGGACTTTCCCCAAGTTATCACGATGCCACCATGACATGAGTCATTAGTCAGAACACATGACATCTGTCCTATCTTGGCTGCTTTGATGGTGCGTAGGGTGCTGTTGGAGTCAGTGACCACAGTGAAGGCAGCATTGAACTGTACATACATCACAGTGCTTGCATCTGTCTGGCAACCCCAGCTATGCTGTGGTCCAGATTAGGCCTGACTGGACTGTTGAGGACAGTAGATGATAGATACCTAAGAGTAAAGAGACAACATGAAATTGGACAGATGGATGCCAGTGGAGAAGATCCTGTGTGTTCTAGTTCCCCGTGACCATGTGTGGCTGTCACCAGAGTTGATAGTCACACATATACCCTGGGTGTCCTGCTCTGTAGAATTGCATGCAAAAATACACAGTTGGGGCCTTATTCTTCCAGGAGCCAGGGCTTGAATGTCTGTCATACTGACCCTTGTCCACTATGTACAGGCCAAACTTCTATTTGAGCCTACAAATCAGTGGGCCTCAGCCACTGAAAAACACATTTCTGATGGTCTTAGCTATTGAGACACCACTCAGTAGCAAAATTACAGTTGTGAAGTAGTAATGTAAATAAATTTATGGTTAGGGCTAAGACCATCAGAAATAACATGTTTTTGCGATGGTTGCCACCCACAGATTGAGAACAGCTGCTATAAATAAGCGAGGAGTGAGATTTAAAAGAGAAAACGATGAGAAATGACATACATGCCCAGCCTCACTCAACTGCTGACCAGAAAGGCAGAGGCCAGGCCCCAGGCCTTCTTTCTTTTCCCCTCAAGCTATGTTTACTGGAATGTATTACATTGGATGATCATGGGGACAAGACTGCTGGCCTTTGTGTCAGACCAGAGTCCTGGAGGACACTCATCACAAATGGTTGGGAGAATTGAGGCTTGCTCAAGACTACCTGATCCAGGGACTGGACAGGCCCAGGTAGGTTGGGTCTCTAGTCCCCTTGCCTGGACAGGTGCCTTCAAGTGTCTTATGGTCCAAGTTCTCCTAAAATAATCCAGTGCCTGAGGCATGTGTGTTAACATGTAGTTTTTTTTTGTGTGTGTGTACGTGTGTACATTTAAAGTTGATAGTACTTAAAAAATTACCAGGAAATAGTTTGCAGTGCCTGGGGGTTTCTTAAACAAACAAGCAAACAGGAAATGGATAGGGTCTGGAGCAGTGGTTCTCAACCTTCCTTATGCTTCTACTTTTTAACACAGTTCCTAATGTGTGGTGACCCCCAACCATAAAATTATTTTTTTTGCTACTTCATAACCATAATTTTGCTGCTGTTATGTATTATAGTGTAAATATCTGATATGCAGGATGTATTGTCATTGTTAAAGATTGACCCAAAGGTGTTGTTGGTTAAGAACCGCTGTTCTAGATGACGCAAGGCTGACCTTGAAGCAATGCTTTGCTGAAGCCTAGGATTGACGATTTATGGCCCTATTCTGCTTATATAAATTTCCCATGTCAATCATCGTATGAGTCATTCCTTGGAATTGCTTACATGGTGTCCTAGGCCAGCTCTGCTGACTTTGAGTTTATGTATGATAGGGATTGGACATGTCTGACTTCTTCCATCTTCCCTCACAACCAACAGTCTTGATTTAAAGGCTGGATTTAGTAGTGGGTGTTAGGATTTTGTGCATATTTTGGTATGGTCTGCATTTACCCGGTTATCTGGTGATGGATTTCTATGTGTGGCAGAAGGCAGTGGTGGATAGCAGGAGACACCTAAAACTGTTTCTGTCTAGGAAAGAGCTTGATTGTCAGATGAGTATGGTTATGATTATAATAGCAGAGAAGAGAAGGAGAAAGAAGAAAGGAGATGTGGGAACTCCCAGGAAAAACAAAGGAGAGAGATTCAGAAGTGGGAATCTTGCTTTAAATGTGGCTTGACATCAGAGCTTAGAGGAGGGTGTGGCTTTAGGGGCTGATGGGAAAGGAAGTTCTGTGGGCTGAGGCTGTTTCAGGAACTCTTTCTGACTCCACTTCAGAACCTGTTCCCTGTACTGTCTCTCCTGTCTGTTGGAAGGATGCTCTTAAAGCAGGTCGTCAGTGGCATAGCCACCTGGGGCCATCAAACATGCTCCGTGGTTACTGGTCCTGGGAAAGCGGGCAGGCTTTGCTGCCTGCTACCTCAGATCATGTTCTACCACATCTTGGTTCCCTAGTGATCTGACTTGCTTTAGTGACAAAACCAAGGGCAGTGGAAGCTACATAAGTCCCCACCTCTGCCCAGTGACTTGCAAAAAAAGAGTTTGAGGCCAGCTTGGGCTACATAGTAAGATTGTGTGTGTGTGTAACACAGAGAAAGAGAGAATATGAAAGAAAAAAAAAACTTAGCTGTTTTCTTTGTGTGTGTGATTTTTTTTTAAGACAGTGTTTCTCTGTAACCCTGGCTGCCCAGGAACTTGCTCTGCTGGCATGTTAAAAGGGACCTTTCTTCCTTCTGAGTTGTTGACCTCAGGCATTTTGTCACAGTGACAAAGCCTGGCTAACTCAGCCATCCTGTAAATTTTCATCTCATTTGGACCAATACCAAGATCATGGTGGTTGCTGATTTCATAAAATGCAGTTTGATTGTAAGAAACTGCTAAGATCTCTTCCAAAGTTGTTGTACTATTTAGCATTCCCCACAGCGTGTGGACGCTGTAGTCACATGCCCAGTGTTTGCTGGGCTCACTGTTCTGGGCCTGCCATTCTGACAGCTGTGAAGTCTGTTACAGTTTCTGGGTATGATGGCACACTGGGGGCCTGCCATCTCTGTATGCCCTGTGGTGAGCTGCCTTCTCAGGTCTTCTCCCATAGTTTTGGAAGTCTCTTTTAGGAATATATTCAGCCATTGTGTAGTTTTGTTGTTGTTGTTTATTTGTTTTTGCTTTTTTTCTTAATTTGAAACAAGCTCTTTTTATTTTGCCTAGACTGGCCTCAAATCCTTGGACATAAGGGATCCGTCATCCTCCTGCCTCAACTTCCAGAGGTAGTTGAGATCACAGGGCGCATCACTGTGTCTGGCTTTCTTCCTTGTACTTAAGATTGTCAGAGCTGTGTGATTTAAACTGTATATTTATGTGTTGTGTGATTGTTCAGCCAACAGCCTGGGAAAATATAGTGACAGCCCCTCCCATGGAGCGAGCAGGCATGATTTGTCTGCTGTGAGTGCCAAGGGGCTTCAGCCCCTGGAGTACATGTGCTTGTAGCATTAGCCAGGTGTGATTTCTGTCCTACCTGAGGGGTCGTCTCTGAGAGGCTACTTCTGGACATGTGCTTTCTCCTGGTACCTACCACTTCTGCTCGTTCCTCCTTGCCTGCAGTGTGCCTAGGAATCAGGTTGGACACTGCAGGGTGTGAACAGGCTAGCTTTGCTTCAGTCTAGAGGCCCGTCTCTACCTTTTCCTGTTAGGGTGCAAAGAAAGCATAAGGCTCCCCAGTGTGGTGAGGGAATGGCTGAATCCGGGGAGAGGAATTCCATTCTGGAAGCTTTTTCCTCATGTCCTGTCTCTAGGTTTCTGCCTATGTGGTGGGACATTTGAAATTTAAGTGTATACTGGTGTGGATATCGCTTTAGGGAACAAGCTCTTTCACAGTCCCAAGAAAGCCACACACACACACACCCCCATCATTATTGGCTGGGTACCTTGAGGCTTGGTTCTGAGGGATGCTGGGATGCCAGTATTTAAGTTCTCCATGGGGTGCTCATGTGTAGAGGAGTCTTGAATCAGGACCAAGTAGTCTAGGTTTTAACGTGTTCCATAGAGATCTGTTTTGGAAACACACTGTCCTGACTAGTTTATGTCAACTTGACACAAGCTAGAGTCACCGGAGAGGAGAAGGGATGTAGAAAATGCTCCAGTGAGATTGGGCTGTGCGGCATTGTCTTAATTAGTCATTGATGTGGGAGTGCCCAGCCCATTGTGGGTGGGGCCATCCCCGGGTTCCGTAAGAGAGCAGACTGAGCAAGTCATGGGGAGCAAGCCAATAGGAGCTCTCCACAGTCTCTGCATCAGCTCCTGCCTCCAGGCTCCTGTCCTGCTTGACTTTCTTGAATGGTGAACAGTGATAGAAGAGTGTAAGCTGGGGGGCTGGAGAGATGGCTCAGCGGTTAAGAGCACTGTCTGCTCTTCCAGAGGACCCGGGTTCGATTCCCAGCACCCACATGGCAGCTAACAACTGTCTGTAGTTCCAGTTCCAGGAAAACACCAAGGCAAATAAATAAAAAGTATTTTAAAAAAAAAGAAAAGTGTAAGCTGAAATAAACCCTTTTCTTCTAAGTTACTTTTGGTTGTGATGTTTCATCACAGCAGTAGAAATTCTAACTATGAATCTACACAGCTGCATTTGCATAGTCCCAGTGAGGAAGGAAGGTGATGTTTTTGTTGTAATGTCCCTAAGAGGCTAGAAGTTCTCTGTAAGCAGGGTTATTAGACCTCAGAGCCAGCCAGCTGTCTGTCCTGTGCAGAAGGACTCCCCTGTGAGTTCCCATGTTTGAGTGCCATGGTCAGAAGCAGGCATATGAGACGGACATGCCTTGCTGTTCAAAATCACGTCAGCCATGGGACACACCTCTCATCCATGCACCTTCCTACTCTATTGAAGGATAAAGTAGAAGAAAGGCTTTGGTCAGGTAGAAGATAGCAAGCAGTCACCTGTGTTCCCATTTGTCATGGGGAGCTAGAGCTGAGAAGGGGCAGCAAGGCCTTAGATGCTGAAGTCCCTCGGGAGCTGACTAGAGCCCAAGGGTCTTGGTCTGAGCTGATGACTTTTGTTTGGGAAGTTAGTAGGTTGTGAGGTGAAGGGTGTTACACATGTGTGGTAATTAGTTCTGTATCCTAGTGAGTAAAATGTGAGAAAAAGTTCAAGAGAGGGAATGTTTAGGCTGTCGTGGTGGAGAAGGCAGGTGGTATTGATGTGGGGCACAGGGGCTTCTCACATCACTGTGGACTAGAAAGTCAGGAAAGCAGGACAGGAAATGAATTGCGTGGAGCTAACCTATTGCCTACTTCCTTCAACTAGCTCCACCTCCTGAGTCTCTACAGCTTCCTGAAAAACTACACTATCCTGAGAGCAAGTATTCAGCTTATGAGCCTGGGGGAACACTTCAGATTCAAGCCCTAACAACATGATAGCCGGCATTTGAATGTGGTAGGGATGTGGGCCAGTGGTGGCAGATAGAAAGCCCATGTCAACAGGGGTATATCAGCAGGAAATTCAGTATGATAGTTCAAGACTGTTTGCCACTGTCCCATTTATGTTACTTAGAGGAACATAGTGCAATGTACACCAAATCAGTAGTAAGGAAACAGCCGAGGGAGAGCTAGAGCAGTCACAATGAGTCACTATAGCCAGGGATTGAGGAGGGATGGAGAAATGGGCAGACCCATGGGAAATTTCACAGGAATCCCTATAATGGCTCCATCACCTAGAAAATTCATGTGTCCCCATCCAGGAAAGCAGGGAGGAGGGAAGTGACCATCCTGCCCTGTGATCTCTGGGCTAGCCTGTGTCTTTAAGTCCTGACAGGTCTCAGAGGGAAAGAGAAGAAGGAGCATGCCCAAACAATTCCAGGTGGAAAATCTCTGGAGAGGGAAAGACTGGAAGTGGAGTCTTGTGGGAGGGAAGGAGCCAGGGTCACCATGGGATTCCATTCTGCACACAATGCATTGACCTTGGGGGCGGGGCTCTTTTCAGGAGGCAGGGCTCTTTTCAGGAGACAGATGGTTCTCTTACCAGGAACCTCTCCCACAGCTCTCTGGGAGGGAGGGCTAGCCTCCTCTGTCCTGGGGATCTGAGATGAATGTGCTCTGTGAGTGTTATTTTTATCTTGGAAGAGCTACCAAGGCCATGTGGAATGGAAGGGTTAGGGTTCATGTGTGGTTAGAAATGCCTGTCTGAATTGGACCTTTTCTTAAAATTGCTTTTATTAGGCAATCACGAATGTCTAGGGTCTGTACATGAAAATTGCTCTTCACCTCAATCTGTTTTTCTTCTAGAGGCACCTGGCATTACCCAGTGCCTAGGTACAGTGCCAGGGGTGGTCGGTATGTGTGTGCCTGCCTGTCCCTGTGCAGGTATCCATGGAGACCAAGGGGAGGGGCTGGAAGCAGTTATGAGTGTGGTGAGTTTAGAAAGACAAAGCCGTGTGAAGGGTAAGGGGCTGCAGGCTGCCGGGTCTAGCTCCACCCACAGCCATGAAGGCATCACCTCATTTCCTATTGTATTATCTACTGTGCCTTCTGGACCCAGTGACCAAAGTAGACTGAAATCCAGGTCCACTTTGTGGGGGCCAATGGTACCCTAAAGAAATCCTGCAACTTCCTTGGGACAGCATACTCAGTTCTTCAAGGGAAAACATGTTGGTCAACTAGAATACTAAGTGCATAGTCTCTAGACAGTTATTAAAATGGGGACCCCAGATCGAGTACCATTGCCTGGGAACTTCCTCAGAATAGAAAACAGTGGTGGAGGCTATGATGTTTTACAATCCCTTGGCATAGTTCAGATGCCCATGTATGAAACAGAGTGGCTATCCTAGAACCTGTGAACATGACTGTTGAGGCCATGAATTTCCTCACATGACCTTGACCTGGACTGTAGTATGAGGTTTTTGACTTGTTTGGCTGGTGGTTTAGAGTTACAGACTTAGTTTTAGACTGTTTAGTCTTAAATAATTATATAAAGGTTTATATTAATTACATTTTGTTTGGCTGATGTTTTAAAGTATAGTTACTTTTTATTTTAATTTATTTTTATTAATTTTTTTGTATATTTTTAAGATGTTTGCCATAGGCCAGGATGTGATTTTTAAATTTTTTCTTTTATTAGTAGCATATAGAAAGACATCTCACATCACTGGACTTTGCACTTATTGCAACAGCAGATGTTATGTGGCAAGAGCAGGCAGGTTGCAGGGCAATGGCTGGTCTTTGTTCCTCATGGGCATTTTAATTGATGTGGGGTGTTGCTGAGCACCTGTGGACGGGGACTGTGAGAGCAGGTGACCCTCCTGCTTCCTTTACTGCCTCATCTCCGTGTAACTCTTACTTTCCCTGATCCAGTGCTCTGTAACAGACAGGCCCTCCTCAGGGCAGGCATCTCTCAGTTCTGAAAGTGATGACTCCCACATAACTGTGTTATTTTGTGTTAGAGAATGGAATGCCCAGGAGAGACATAGCTCAGCCATTTAAAGACTGTGCAACAGCTAGTATATACTTATGGCTTGGGTCTGATGGGGGTGGGGTGTTTGCTATGGCAAGCTTGAGAATTGTGGACGGGGTGCAAGCAAACAGGGTCCTCGTCTGTTGTGAGAAGGATAGTGATGGGACAAGGAAGGTGAGAGAGAGAGAGAGAGAGAGAGTCTGAGGCAGTGCTCTACCTAGAAGATGATGTCAGACTAGACTAGACACCAAACACTTTGTACCCTTGTTGATGGAGACAGAAACCAGGCCTGGGGGAGCAGTTGTCAAGGAAACAGTAGCTGGCCTGTGGAGTTGTACCCTCCTGTATCCTTGGGGTGGGCCTGACCTAACGAGGTCCAGCAGGGAGGTGTGGGTGGTTGCACTGGAATATGGGAAGCTGATCCCTCCTGTAGGGGCCTGGCAATGGGTTGTGTTCCTAAGAAGCAGGTGCCAGCAGGCCTGGTGTGGAGCATTCTCAATGTAACCTGAATTTTTCCTTCTTTTCCAGCTTTAACTATGAGCTACCCAGGCTACCCCCCACCTGCTGGTGGTTACCCTCCCGCTGCTCCAGGTAAGAGGATCTGGGTGGATCCTTTGTGCAGAAAGGTAGAGGGAGTCTAGTTCTCTTAGGCCTCAGAAGGCTCCATTGGGACAGGGGCTGGAGAGGCCCTGATTTGGCTGGTTACAGGAGGGCCTTATTAGCTGAACAAAGGCCAGCTATTGAGACTCTTTATCCTTTGCAAAGTAGGCTCAAGGTTCTTTCTCTCTCCTGGCTGTCCCCACTACTAACGTGACAGGCAGTGACAGCCTGTAGGAGTGCCCCCCAAGGTGCTGCTTCTAGCCATGTACCCTGTTTCAATGAGTATAATTTTGGATTCTCTCCTGATGATGCCAAGGGTTGCTTTACTGCCCTTCCCTGTCTACCCCTCCCTGCGGCTTCAAGAGCCTGGGTGATAGGGTGAGACCACCCCATCTTCCTTCTGAAGCAGTCCCTTCTCCAGCAGAGAGTCTGCCATTGTGACAGCATGTGCTGGGTATTACAGAGCCCAGGAGCTGCAGGCACTCTTGGCTTGCCCTGGGTGAGAAGGCATCCGGCATGCACTGGCCATGGTATTGGCTTAGCCCCATGCAGGTATCTACCCCTCAGCCCTTACCTCATCAGTCTGAGATCACACTTGTCATGTCTCCAGTTGTCTGCAAACATGAATGAGAGTAGTTGAGAGTCTTGTCCCAGGATGTACAGCCAACCAGTGCCTTGCTGCTGTTTTTTATGGTGTTCATGTCCTCTGGCATGGCTCCATTGCCCTCCATCTGAGAATCCTCAGCATTCATGGAGTGCACTGCTGTCACATGCTGGGCACAGAGCCCAAGGGTTGTGTCTGTTCTCTTACCCCATGGTGCTGGGTTTGAGAGGACAAAGCATGCCTGGATTCCCACAGAACATGCATTCTTCTTTGGAATAAGGGAAATTTCCTCTCCTTCTCCTGTCCCTCTTTCCCAGTCTTTCTGGGTGTTCATAACATTGGCTGGAAGCCCTGCTTGGCTACTCTACTGCAGCACACTCCTCTGCAGCCCTCCTTTCTGCTCTTTCAATGCACCAGCGATAAGAGCTGATGAGCGTGGTGTTGCTTTTAGGTGGTGGTCCCTGGGGAGGTGCTGCCTACCCTCCTCCCAGCATGCCTCCCATCGGGCTGGATAACGTGGCCAACTATGCAGGGCAGTTCAACCAGGACTACCTCTCAGGCATGGTGAGTCAGGCCCCTGCCAAGGTGCCCTGGGCTAGTGGCTGCAGGGCTGTCTGGATCAAGGCTGCTGACCCCAAGGCTCTAAAGATACCTCATACCTGTCTATGTGAGCATAGGGTGCTGAGCAGCAACTTAGAATATGAGGGTCATCACCCTCTCCGGGCATCACTTTTCCCATCTATATGAGGAGGAAGAGATTCTTGGAGCTGATGGTCTTCTCTGGTCCTTGTGGCCCTGGGAGGTTGAGTAAGGCTGGTACCTGCAGAGAAATTTATTGAGAATGTCTCAGGAGCTGAGCACAAATCCTGGTAGGGGATGTGAGGGTGTGTGTGGAGGGATTTGGGGGTATACCATACAGATGCTATTCCAGTTGGTACTTGGTGGCCATGTAGCAGGTAGGTTAGGCTGTACTAGTTTTTATTTGTTATTTTGCTTTCAGAAGAGTATATCTTATAATCAGAAAACAAATATGCCCCTGGTGAGGATGCTACAACCAGTAGGCACCCAAATACAGCAGACAGAATCTCTGGGCTGGGAGATAGCCCAGGTGCTAAACGGGTTGTTATTATCTGCCTTGGGCCCAGAGTTCAGTTCGCAGAACCCATGTAACAAAAGCCAGTTATGGCCCTTGTAATCCCAGTGCTAGGGAGGTGGAGAAAGGCAGATCATCTGGGCATGCTGACTAGGCAGTTTAGCCTACATGATGATCCCAGGGCTGGTGATAGGTACTGTCTCAAACAAAGTAGGCAGCATGCAGCCTTTGCCTCCACATGAGTTTGTACACATATAAATCTCAGTCCAGTACACTTAAAGCTTTAATCCAGATAAAATGCAGTCCTAATACTATGGAAAGGAGACAGAAAATAACTTAAGTTACCAGGTAGTGATATTGAAAAGTGACAGTGTTTCTGGGCATTGTGTCATACACTTAGCATTCAGTAAGGGAATTCGTAAGGACTGAAAGTTCCATCCCAGTCTGGGCAGCATAGAGAGACCTTGTCTCAAAACACAAGAATCCAAGAAAAGGCAGAGGGAGGGTGAGGGAGGGAGAGAGAGTAAGGAAAGTGGGGAAGGAAGTAGAGAAGTGGCCCTGGTGCCATGGGCTTGTGACCTTGGCTTCTTGAAAGGCTGAAGCAGGAGGAGCCCAAGTTCATGGCTCATTTGGGCTACAGGGTGAGTTCAAGGCCAGCCTGGGCAACTTAGTCATTGTCTCAGAATAAGTAAAAAGGGAAATATGGATGTACTGGTCAGTGGTAGAGTATGTGCCTGTAATGTATCATGTCATAGATTCAATTGCTAGCATAGGGCAGAGGGAGAGAGAGATAATAAGGTCATGGGTGCTGGCGGAGCCATGTGGACTGAAGGAAGACCTTAAGGTGGGAGGAAAAGGGGCCTTGAACTAAGATCTGACATAGTAATGTGCTATGTGAATGTCCAGGGACAGCCAGTCCATGAAGTGCCCGTAGGGATGAGCTTGGGGACAGTGAAGAGTATGTCTTGGTCGTTGAAGTGGGAGTGTGAGGGATGATGATGGGACCCATTTCACATTGGGCGTCAGGCTAAGGTGAAGATTCAGTTTTCTGTTCTGGGTACATGCAAACCTACCCGAACCCCACCTACCTCAGTAGACTGTTAGCAGACTGATGTGAGGGGGTCAACCCATGTCTGCAGAAGGGGCCTCCTGTACTTTCTGGGTCCTTGAGCGGCTCTGCCCAATCAGTCTTGGTTGGAAGCAGCAGCCTCGTCTTCCATGTTTTCATCTCCAGAAGGGGTGGATATTCTGGTTTGCATATAGAACAATCTGTGTCAGAGTCCAGTTGCCCTGCTCACTGAGCAAGTGTACCCATCAACCATGACAGGATTATTCTTTTTGTCCCATTCTGAGCCTAGTATAGTGGTGTCTGCATCCGTTGCTAGATATACATAGTGGGGGGGCAGGGGGTTCTGCTAGGGGCTTCTTATATAGAGCTCCATAAGTGGAGGGTAGATCAACAGAGTGCCAGCCTTCATGGACCTATGAGTCTCAGGCTTTGCTTCGTGTACTTGGCAGGCAGCCAACATGTCTGGGACGTTTGGAGGAGCCAACATGCCAAACCTGTATCCTGGAGCCCCTGGCGGTAGCTACCCTCCAGTCCCCCCTGGTGGCTTTGCTCAGCCCCCTCCTGCCCAGCAGCCTGTTCCTCCTTATGGAATGTATCCACCCCCAGGGGGAAACCCACCTCCTGGCATGCCCTCATATCCAGCATACCCAGGGGCTCCTGTGCCAGGCCAGCCCATGCCACCCCCTGGGCAGCAGCCCCCAGGGGCCTATCCTGGACAGCCTCCAATGACTTACCCTGGACAATCACCAATGCCACCACCTGGGCAGCAGCCAGTGCCAAGTTACCCAGGATATTCAGGATCCAGTACCTTCACCCCTGCTGTGCCTCCAGCCCAGGTGAGTGCTATCCAAACTAAATTCAAGGACTGGACTAGGGTCCAGCCAGCAAGACCTTAGGAGATTGAAGGAACAAGAAGGTGGCTCAGGCCTCCAGCTACAACATACTTTTTCAGCAAAACAGTGCTGATTTCTCTTGCGCTTCTACCCCGGGGCATATTCCTTAAGGTCTGAAGCACTGCCGTGATGATGGTTGCCCTCATGTGAGATTATTCCCGAGGCCTCATGCCCAATAGGCCCCTGATGTGGCTCCTCGGCAAATGTGAAAGAGTCTTAGAATCTTCTCTGAGTAGGAAAGATTGGCAGTTGCTCCAAGCTTTATCTTGGCTTGTTCTGGAGATCAGTTTATGTTTTTGATGCCTAGAGTTCATTGTCATGGTTACATGGCCAAACCAGCCAAACATGGCTGATGGCATGTGCTGGCTGACTATTTTTAGACAAGAGGGTCCATTGCCTCTCCCTGCCTCCATTCCGACCCTTATACCACTGCTCGTTCTCCCCACCCCTCACTGGTGCCCACTCCCCACCCCTC